>CAUYLG010031778.1:0-19229 GCA_963573385.1 Cacajao melanocephalus | reverse complement strand
CTGTGGAAAGCAGTTTAGAAATTTCTCAAAGAACTTAGAACTACCATTTGACCCAGTAATCCCATTAGTGGGTATATAACCAAATGAAAATAAATCATTCCACCAAAAAGACACATGCACTCATATGTTCATTGCAGGACTATTCTCGATAGCAAAGACATGGAGTCAATCTAGGTGCCCATCAATGGTGGATTGGGTAAAGAAAATGTGGTACATAAATACCGTGGAATACTACATAGCCATAAAAAAGAATGAAATCATGTCCTTTAAGGCAACATGGATGCAACTGGAGGCCATTATCCTAAGCAAATTAATGCAGAAACAGAAAACCAAATACTATGTGTTCTCACCTATGAGCTCTAAACAATCAGTACTCATGGACATAAAGATGGGAACAACAGACGCTGGAAACTACTAGAGCAGGGAGGGAGATGGGCAAGGGTTGAAAAACTATTGGGTACCATGCTTAGGACCTGGGTGATGGGATCAATCATACTCCAAACCTCAGAATCACACAATATACCCATGTAACACACCTGCACATATACCCCCGAATCAAAAAGTTGAAATTATTTTTTAAAATAAATAAAATCCATGTTTCTACCAAGAAAATAAATTTTGGAAGTTTATGCATCTCCCACACATTTGATTTATATTTTCATGACTGACTTAAACTTGATCCCATGTGTCCTTTTTTTTTTTTTTTTTTTTTAAATTGCATTTGGAATTTGGATTCAGAATTCATTCTGGTTCGTCTTAAAACATAATATTTCCTAAATCATGTTCCCGCTCAAATGCCATTGATGGAATTCAGATTCCCTTTGGTTGTCAATGTGATATTCAGTGCTTCTCCACAGAACTTTCCCCACAGGTCCACTGAAAGATGGTATGCAGATGGCTGAACTAAGAGTGTCTGCATCTTTCCCACAGGCTAATCCTTAAAACGGTGTTCTCTATCACACCATCTATAGACTGTTTAAGATCACTTTTAGATTAGGGCAATGATTCCTAACTCTGGCCAGACAATAGAATCATCTGAGAGACTTTTACAAAATAGTCATCATTTGGAACTCCCCCACCACTAAAGCCACTGGAAGGTCAAATTCCATCGATGGCATTTGAGTGGGAACATGATATAGGAACTATTATGTTTTAGGACTGTTAGTTAGGATGCTATATCCCTAAGTAGATCTTTACAGTATTTTTGTAAACAGTCAGGTCTGCTGATGCTTAAACCTAGATTCACAGTGTCCTGAATCATGGGTTCTCCCATGTACCTCATTCTTTCTTCCCATAGTTCCCTGGAGTTTGCCTGACTTTCCTTTTTTAAAGTTTTCATTCCGCATATAACAGTTTGTGAAAAAGTATGTGTCCCAATACTATTCCCTATTTTACTAATTTTGGAGAGAGAGTTTATTCACGTCACAACACCCAAAGGCACACGGTGTAGAGTAAAACCCTAGTCTGCCTTCTTCTCCGTCTCAGCCTCAGTTTTCCTCCCTGAAGTCACCACATTTCTAGTTCTTGAGGTGTTCTTGCAGAACTGGGTTATGCACACACAAGCAAATGTTGCATACATGGATTAACTAAAATGATATCCTTTTAAGCACTGTTCGGCAATTTGCTTTTTCCCTTTTCTCTTTTATCCCTACAATTAAGCATGTAGGCCCTTCTTTGTTTAAGCATTTTTTTCAGGAGAATGAAAAGGGCAATGACGAGGGTCTGGAAGGAGGATCCAGAACTTTAAAAGTTCTTACAGTCATATTTCTGAGGTCCTTGTACCTAAGAGCCTCCTGCTTTGACCCTCTCTTCTCTAACTGAAGACAGCCTCCTGAGTCCCTGACCCTATTCAGCATTTTTCTTCTGTCCTTTCTCCATGATACTGACTCTCACTAGGAAGTGGGTCTGAATTTACAGTTAGGGTGGAATTTACAGTTAGGATGGAACAATGCTTATGAATAGCAGACCACTCAGGGGCTTCCTAACCTCATTTGGAAATTACACATCTCAGAGGAATTTGTGGTCACCCTGAGCAACCTCTCAACACAGTAAGTTAGGCAAGTAATGAGGGTCTGAGTTATGATGTTAAAAGTTGGAATTCAAAGAAAGGGGTAAATAGGAAAAACAATGCAAAGAGAAATGTGATGCACCTTGATAAATGACTAGGTTGAGGGAATGGAGAGAAAGGAGTGAACTCTCTACACTTTAGGATCAAGATTTTAAGCTTAAGAGACCAAAAGAATGGTAGAATCACTATCAAACAAGACATTCTTTGTAAAGGGCTTTCAAAAGCCTTATTTTTTCTAGATTGAATACTGTACTCATCAGATTTTGGAGGCAGAGCAAGGATGGGAAAATCTGTGGAGTGACAGTTTGTCTCCAACCCTTCTCTGCACCTTTTCTATCTCACCCTTCTGACTCCATGGGCCATTCTTCCACTGGACTGCCTGTCATCTAACACTTGCTAAAGTAATGAACAGTATCAGCTGTGGGCTGATAAAGACAAAAGTTGCACCTTCTCCCAGGGGTAGCTACATTTTAAAAGAAGACTTAGGAAGAAATCAAGAAGACTTAAGACCCACGCCACCCCCCCGCCCCCGCAAAAAAAAAAATGCATCTACAAGAGTGGCATTAATGGGTCCTAGGGTTAATTGTTTAGACAAGCTGGTATACCTCAAATCACATGGTGGTTTGTTAATCACAAGGTTCATTCTGTTCTATTGGGACCACTTAACTCCAAAACTTTTCTTGCCTGAACACAGACTATAGCCTACTGATGGAGTTTTAGGTCTATTATTCTGTAATATACAAAGTTACTTTGTAGCCATCCATTCAGCTATTTTAAAATGTAACAATAGAGGATGAATAATTTTCTTCTATATTTCCTGACAGTCTTTTTGGTGGAATTTTCTGTGGTCCATAATTGGCCTCCGCTTATTGGGACTATGTAACATTTAATACCTTGTTTAAAAAGAGAGAAAGCTTCATAATTACATTCAAAACTTTAATAAAGACACATGACTCTTCTAAAGAGAAACCTGCCCACATCCCTAGTAAGTTGAACACAACGGAAACAGCTGATCTATCATGGGCATGCGCACTCCTCAGTCCACAGCCAGCATCTCAATAGTGCACACGTACAACAGTCACTAATTCCAGTTCAGCTGGGTTTAGCAGAGGTCCAGCTAGCATAGATATATACTGCTTAACCTCCTCTAGGCATCTGACCTTGAAAATATTCACACTGTGTAAAAGGCAGTATCACACAGTGGTGAAGAGCACAGGCACCGAAGCCAGGCTATTTGGGCTCAGATACTAGCTCTACTAGTTATAGCATTCCCCCATATCCATGGGGTTACATTCCAAGACCCCCCAGTGGATGCTGTAAACCAGATAGTACTGAACCCTCTATATACTATGTTTTTTCCTATATAGCCATATCTATGGTAAAGTTTATGAATTAGGCACAGAGATTAACAACTAATAATAAAACAGGATACAATAAAAGTTATGTGAATGTAGTCTCTCTCAAAATAACTTACTGTGCTAACTCTTCCTGTGGTGATGTGAGATGATAAAATGCCTACGTGATGAAATAAAGTGCGGTGAATGACGTAGGCATTGTGACATAGTGCCAGGATACTACTGAATGTCTGACAACATGTCAGAAGGCTCATTTGCTTCAGGTGATCCTAGATGTCAGGATTCTGACATCGTAATGTCATTACCTGCTTCAGGTGATCCTGGATCATTGAGCCATGATGATCCATGGCTGGATGTCAGGAGCAGTTCATGTCATTAATGGGCAGGCAGTGTATCCGGCACGGGTGCTCTAGATAAACGGACAATTAATGTGCTGTGTGAGACAAAGAGGGGTAGCACAATATTGCATCACACTACTCAGAACACTGCATAACTTAAAACTCATAATTGATTTCTGGAATTTTCCATTTACCTGTATTATTTCTGGACTGCAGGTGACTGAAACCTCAGAAAGCAAAACTGTGGATAAGGGGGCACTACTGTACTACTTGGGTGACATTTATTTAACCTGCTGTGCTTCGGATTCTGCAAAATGTGAAACACATTAATAACTACTCTGTAGAATGGTTGTGAATAAAACATAATACATGGAAAGCATGTAGAATGGAGCATAGCACATCGTGCCACGTAAGTGTTAGCTGTGTTTTTACTTAATAACGGAAACTTTATATTCAGATTTTGCAGGCAATTTTGAAATTAATTTTAGTTAGTTAAAATGTGACCAGTGGAAAAAAGTATTAGCTTTTTTCTTTATTATTTCTCCCTCTTCTACTGTAAGGTTTCCCTCTGACATGCCAGGGTCTAGTAATGACGTCCATATGTGGCAAGAAATTGTAGCAATTAAGCCACAAGCTAAGCAGCTAAGGTATCAAGGGCCCCTTTGGGGTCATGTTTAACTGTTCACTGCCCATAAAGGCAACATAAACCTTTTTATTTTTTAATTTTTTGGAGACAGGGTCTCACTCTGTCACCTAGACTGGAGTGCAGTGGCATGATCTCAGTTCAGTGCAGCCTCGTCCTCCTGTGCTCAACTGATCCTCTCACCTCAGTCTCCTGAATAGCTGGGACTCTACACATGTACCACCCACCCGCTAATTTTTATTCTGTTATAGAGATGGGGTCTCACTATGTTGCCCAGGGTGGTCTCAAACTCCTGGGCTCAAGTGATTCTCCTGCCTTGGCCTCCCAGAGTGCTGAGATTACAGGTGTCAGTCACTGCGCCTGGCCAAACCTTCTTTTTATACCCCTGCATTATGATGCTGTCTCTGGGTGGGAGATCCAGTTTTGACTGAACTCAGTCAACAACTTCTCACTTCTGTTTCAAGCAAGCACACCCAACAATAGAGACAAAACAGTTAGAAGACATCGCATAGGAAATGCATTCCACCTTCATGCCATCTTTAAAAAAAAATAGTGTGCATGTGAAATTCAGATTTTAAAGAGGTAACATGTGAATATATTAGTTCCTTCAGCTAAAGGAGATACAAAGTCCATGTGAATATATCATTTCAGTTGAAGGCAGATCTGTGGTACTTCAGAGTTTGAATAAAACTAAAACCACTGAGAACTTAGATAACATCTGAATATTGAATGAGTGGGTCTTTTTCATCACAACGATTTATTATTATAGTACTGTGGAGCTACACAAATATTTGTTGAATATTTATACTAGGAGCTTTCCCTTTATATGAAATGCCTGTCATGTAAATGTTAATATTTGTTGATCTGCTGAAGAATAATGGTAATCTTAGGCATTTAAATTGTGAGGTTGAAAATATTTATTTAAAAGTATCATCATTTAGATACTACATCATCTGTGTTTTGACATTTAACTAAGATAGCTTTTTCTAAAATACCATAGCAGAAAAAAATTCTATTCCATCTTTTTTTAAACAATCTGTATTTTTGTGGAGTTCAGCAGCATTTCAATAAAGAGAGTTTAGTACTTTTAACTTTTAACTTAGCTAATGTACACCAAATTAAAGTCACAGCCTTAAGACAGTTGGTACTGCTGTTGATAAAAAAAAAATTTACTTTGATAGCATTTTTAGCTATAAAAGTGGAGTATTTTTAAAGAACTTCAGAAATTCACACATTTTCTGAAAAGACAAATCATTTCCTGCTAAAAATATAAGGCTGAATCAAGTATCAATGTTAGGGATCTAATAAATCTTGTTGATAAATTACAGAAACACGGAAAATGTCTAAAAGGTAGCTCATGCTAGGAGAATATATAAATTTACATGCATTTAAATATATTTTTTCCTTCAATCGATTCAATCAAATAGACTTCAATTTCTAAGAAACAGAATGAAGTCTTTTAATTTTATATCAGTGTAGGAATAGCTCTGTTTTATATTCTATTCTTTGTCATCACATCTTTCACTCTTTTACCCTATCTCCCGAAGAACTGGATCTCATATTGGATAATGGTAGACCTGGCACAATTTATCCAGGGATCTCAAAATACCGCATCTAGAATAACGTGATTTTTATTGAAGAAAAACATTGGGTTCTTCAAGGTCACATAACATGCAACAGCGGGGCTGGAAGAGCTCAGCTGGCCACAGCTGGATTAAGCACAATGCTCCTTTCTCTAAAGCTGTGTTTGCTCAGACATCACTTACAGAGTCTCTCTCAGTATTAAAATCACAAGATACCTTAAGACACCTTAAGTCATAAAATCAATCCACAATCTCATCTCTTGGGTGTGAAGTGAGAGGGGTGTCTAGGAAACCTGGGCCCAAAACACTTTCTCAAAATGCCAAACATTACCTGTTAATTATCATTCTGTAGGTTTAAGTCTTTCTGGTCCTCAACATCACCAGTTAAAGATCCTATAGACAATAAGTTATTAGTGATAAACCATTTTGGTGATTAGCCAGTTAAACTCACTGGAGATATGGAAGAGGACTGGTGAGTTTTGTTCTTGAGATGTGAAGAATTAGTCTCTGCTCAGAAAGCCAGAAATAGGTAAGATATTATGATGTTAGGGGCCTGTAGAGTTGCCAGGCACAGAGAGGGATGTGTGGGGTGGGATGAGATGGAGATGGCATCCTTTTGAGTGAGGTGGGAAATTTACTTTGGAAAAAAAAGATAAGGAAAAGTCTCAAAAGTAAAGTCTTGGCTGGGCATGGTCATTCATGTCTGTAATCCCAGTACTTTGGGAGGCCAAGGTGGGTGGATTGCTTGAGCTCAGGAGTTCAAGGCCAGCCTGGGCAACATGGCAAAACTGTCTCTACTGAAAATGCAAAAATTAGCCGGCCATGGTGGTGTACCGCTGTGGTGCTAGCTACTCGGGAGGCTGAGGCAGGAGGATACCTTGAGCCCAGGAGGTTGAGGTTGCAGTGAGCTGAGATTGCACCACTGCACTCCAGCCTGGGCAACAGTGAGACTCTATCCAAAAAAAAAATAAAGTTGCTTTCTCTGCATATACATATACATGCATGCATACACACACACACACACACACACACACACACACACACACCCTCCCACCCCTGGCTGGCCCTAGCTGGTGATTCAAACCCAGCATCAGTGTGGTCTTTTATAGATTTTTTTTTTAACTCTAAGATAGGGTTTTTAAATATTACTTTTGAAACAAATGTTTTTATGTAGAAAAGCATACTATTCTGTTTTTTTAAAAAAGATAATCCTATGGTCTAAAGATATTTTGACATATTTAAGTGTTCTATGTGATATTTGCATAATTGTGATTATGCCTATAAGATTTTAAAGAATCTGAATATGTTTCCTCAACTCTTAAAAAAAAAAGTACTAAATGTTACCTTCAGGGAATTATGATTATCTTCAATGCATTTTTTTTTCTTGTGAGAAAACCTAAGAGCTGCTTCCCATGGTATACCTTTCCCTTCTTCCAAAACTCGCCTTTTTGCCATGGTTTAATCATTTGCTTTGGTTTACCTTTAGCTGCTATTTAGAAGTCTTTCTTCCTCCACCCAAAGGGAGGCAGCTTCCTTAAGTTCAAGATTTTTCATCACTCTTCTTCTTTAGTTGAACCTCCATCCATCCTTTTCCCTTCCTCTGTAACACACCATGATAACTATATTGTAATCTTTACTGCAGTACAATAGATATAAGATAAAATGGATGACACATGTTAAAACTGTCCTGTTCAGACCACACTCGGAGCTGCTTTCTTAGTTTTCAGTCTTGTGGAAGTCGGGGGTGGGAGAAGGGTTGGGGGGCTGTCTGCCCTGAAGGCTTTTAAGCCCCATGCTAGGTTGAGTTCTCCCTTTCAGACACTGTCTCTGGAAAAGAAGGATATTTTCCTGTCTGGGGGCAAGTCCACCAGCTTTAACATCAAAACATCTAAAAAAAATCTTAGCTTTCTAGACCAACCTGCTTGCTGTCTTTGAGACTCTGCTCAGAAATTACCAACATACTTGACTCTACTGGCCTTGGGCATCCATCTCCCAATCATCTCTCTTTAGCAGATTCCAGCCTTTAAGTTTATTCTTCCCTGTCCTTGCTGTGACAGTCTTACAGTAGTGAGCTGAGTCTTCCTAGCCTCTTCCTCTATCCGAATTATCTCCTTCTGGTTCCCAGGAGAATATTTCTAGCCCCACATCTCTGAAAAGCCTCCTTGGTGCTGTCCATCCCGTCGCTGTCCTTGGAATATCTAAGTCATACCCGGGAGCGTCTTTCTTCAAGAGACTCACACTGTTCATGTGCATATGAGAATGTGAGAAAGTTGATCTATCTCTTACTGGGAAAACAGAAGCTTCATAAGGTTCAATCCAGTGAATGTTATCAATGAGACATTAAGTAAATCACTTACAGTCCATTCCTCCATTTGCATACTGCAAATGAATGCACTAGAATCATGAATGAATCATGAATGAAACTCACAAACATATTGTTGAAGAAAAAAGCAAGCTGCAGAAAAATATGTATATACCATGAATATAGTTTGAAAGCTATTCACAACAATGCTATCTATTTCTTTCTTTTTTTGAGGCAGAATCTCACTCTGTTGCCCAGGCTGGAGTGCGGTGGCGTGAACTCGGCTCATTGCAACCTCTGCCTCCTGGGTTCAAGCAATTCTCCTGCCTCAGCCTCCCGAGTAGCTAGGATTATAGGAATGCACCACTACACTCAGCTAAATTTTTATATTTTTAGTAGATGGGGTTTTGCCATGTTGGCCAGGGTGGTCTCAAACTCCTGGCCTCAAGTTGTTTGCCTGCCTCAGCCTCCCTAAGTGCTGGGATTACAGGAATGAGCCACCGTGCCTGGCCAATGCTGTCTATTTCTTAGGGATATGCACACATACACCCATTTTCCTGATACTATGTGAAATACGTATGTAATAAAAATATAAAGGTATGGAAATAATACACTAAATTCATGGTAGTAGTTACAACTGCAAGGAGATTAGAAGTAGCTTCAACTGTATTGATTAGTGTATATTTCTTAAGATGGGTAGAGAATATATTCATTACGTAGTTACAAATTTTACTTATTGCATAACAAAAATAAAATGCATTCCAGCTCTTGCTGTAACAAGGTAATTCAGATATTTTATTAAGGTTAGCTAAAATTCTGATAGAATCATTTATTATTTGCCTTTTCACAATGTAAAATTACGATAAGCTGTTACTGGTTCTATTTTCTTAGGAAGACAGCCTCTGCCATTTTAACTTGACACTCTCTTTCTCTTGTTTAAGCACAAGTCACAGTAGAAAACTTCACTCCTAAATAAAACCAGCTCTTTTCTCTCCTAAAATTAACCAGCATCAATGTGGATCTGACACTACGTTTCTAAACTGGCAAAAACCAACTTGTTACAATTTCTGCTCACATCTTCATGTTTCACCGTTATAAATCACCAATAGCCAATAATAAAATCATATTTTCATGAGGTATAAACCACTCCTAATATTCTTCCTGAATTTATCAATTTTCCATTAAAATATTCAAAAAACATTTTCTGCTTATTTATCTGGCATCACAGTGGTGCCAAGACCATGCATACAGAATCCCACATAATTAAAAAATTAATGTTATCAAATGGTTCATTTGTACCTTTTCTTTAAGCCACTTTTCTTTTTCTACACATAAGACTGGTACCATGTGTAGTTACGACAAGCCATCATATCTGTGTAGTATTAGCATTTGCATGTGTTTTCAATATGAGATTATCAAAGTTCTTTTGTTGCAGTTTTCTAGTACAAACCATATGCTACCAACATGTATAAAATCTTGAGAAAATTATTAATATTTTAAAATCATATATTCCAAATAACTGTAGAAAACATGTAACTTTAAGTTATATCCAATAAGAAAGGAGCAATGAAATAAAACAATTTTAATGGTACCTCTAAAACCCATGGTTTGAATATAACATATTCATGTGAAACTATGATATGAAATATAACATTCCTATTAGGTGAAAACAGTTATTTTATTGGAGAAATACTAGGTGCTCAAACTCTAAACTACCTGAAGTTCCTTAAGTTCTCTAAATTGTTCTGAATACATATAACTTGAGGCTAATATTATTCAAAACAAAATGAAATTTGGGAAAGGTGGATCTCAAATACAAGCTCATATACAAAATAAACATCCTGAATGTACATAACTCAGTTTCAAATGACTCATTAAAAAAGGACATGCACAAACACAGACATAGAGTAAATAATACAATAAATTACATATAAACTTAATAATAGGTAAATCTGGGTTGGGGTATATGAGTGTTCTTTGTACTGCTCTTATTCTTACAACTTTTCTGTAAATTTTAAATTATTTCCAAATAAGACATTAAGAAAAAATGTTAATGGGCCAATTTTGGAGTTTGGGGAAGAGAGAAGACAGGAAGATATGTTAAGTTTCCAGTTAAGTACACAGAAGTCCCCTGAGGCCCAGACCCTATAACAAGTTCCAGTTCTGACGTTGGCTGTCATCTTACATTAATGACAGGAAGAAAGATTTTATATAGCCAGGTTGTCATGGAATAAAGTATTCTTTTCTGTCCTGGGTTTAGAGACCCAAGCTCTGGTTCTAAGAGTAAGGCCCCCACCTCCACTTTTAAGATATGCTCAATTTTCAGAATATTCCTGGAAGAACGTAGACAGGCTGACAGCAAACAGGGAAAATCCAATCGTATCTGCTAGATCTAGTTCCAGGCAAATCTCAGACAACCCAATTAATGGGACAGCCATGGTTAGAGTTCAGAGTCTGTCAGAACTATGAAGTGTCTGACATTTTTATCCTACTTGCAAACCAGTTTCATGGATGCTGATAGGAGACCAGAGACACCTGGCTAAGAAACTGAAAGACTTCATTACTTATAGCAAAAGCAGTGGCCAGAATGACAGATGTTTCCAACAGTTTCCCAAGCTCCAATTCCCACATGGGTGTTATGCATGGACCTAGATGTAGATGGACCAGCACATGCACTGGGTTGCATTACAGGACAGCTTTGGGCAAATCCTGTTTTAGAGCCGGCCAGTTTATAATAAGCAAGTTTACTCTTTGTCCTGGAGGGAGAGGATCAGTGCATGCAGTGGGTTGCATTACATGACAGCTTTGGGTAAATGCTGTTTGAGAGCAGGCAAGTTTATAATAAGCAAGTTTACTCTTTGTCCTGGAGGGAGACATTATCTCCTCCTTCAAGGTTTTTTGCCCACTGAAAAAACAACCCTGAGAAATGACCTGAGCAGAGGTCAGGGCTTTGCTGGAGTGCAAAAGTCATGGAGGACAATCTCCCAGTAAAGTCTCTCTCAGCAACAGTTAGATGACTAGTGAGAAACATAGTGCAGGCTATCCGTCACAAACCAAAACATATTCAGCATGGAGCTAATGTGGGTAGACTGTCTAGGAAAACAGTAGATAGGAACAGATGGATGGGAGGGGAAGTATAGCTCATCCAAGGTCTTATCCTTGCTTAAGTAGAAGAGATAGAGAGAGAAAGCAGGTCCCTACCAAATAAGGAGGACGGAACCTCCCAAGGAAGATGGGAGAGAGAGCTCTTGTTTGTATTGTCTGTTTCTGTCCCTCAGCAGCTGCCTCCTCCTCCCTGAGCCCTTCCTTTCGTCCTTCACCCTCTATGAGATGGCACTTTGGTCGCGGCCCCTGATTTGGACTGCTTTCCTCTCTGGTTTGGATGTTTCCCTGTCCTGGGTATTAGCTGCAGTTGTTTGTATCCTGCTCCTCCTTTGCATCTTAGACCTCACTGAAGGTTTCTACTTCATAATGAAATTAATATACTTTAATTTTTTTCAAACATTCAAAAACCTTTCTCATTCCCAAGCTTTCAAAGGTGCAAAGTCACTATCATGCTCAATTTTTTTTTAAATCAAGAATTTAAACTTTTAAATCATATATGGCTTCCATCTATTCCAAAAAAAACATTTATTGACCACTCCACTCTCTTTGTACTGGTACTGTGTTAATGCTGGGGATACCAAGTTTAACAAGACATTGTGCCTATTCCCAAGGATTTTACAATATCTACCTAGAAAATCCAAGACAATCCATAAACTAGTATAATTATTAGGCAAGTTCATCTAGTACCAATATTTAGAAAAATATGTATCACCACTTAGAAAACATAATTAAAAAGATAATGTTAATTATAACTAAAAAGATTAAAGGTATCCAATAATAATCTAACTATAAACAGATGGTGAGCTGGACTGTTTTCTATTCAGTTACCCTAGAACTGTTAAAGACCAAAAACAAGGATGAAGTCATGAAGTACACCATCTTCAGGAACATTTCCATAAACAGACCACCTATGGGTTCAGAGTCCTCTCTACAGGAAATGCAGAATTACTATCACCCACCACCATTCCTTCCCTGTGTATTAAGTAGAGGATTGACAAGGACAGAGGGAGGGGTCAGCAGTAGCCTTTTGAGGAGTGTGGTAATCCATGGTTACAGCTGAGTAGGGATGGATAGCGCAGAGGGTTCAAGTGACTAAGAGAGACTGTAGACAGATGCCTAATAGTGGGTTCTCTAGTTGGTTGACGGCTCAACTGCAAAATCCGGAGGCTGAGCCTGATGTTGCCATCTGAGTGTGGAAAGGAAGTCCTTGAGATTGGCTTGACATGTGCTTCCTGAAAACTGCTGTAATATTCTATCTGTGCAACCCCTGCATAAACAGCAATCTATACAATTCCAATCAAAATTTCAAAAAAGGTATTTATGAGAATAAATGACCAAGAATAGTCAAGATTATTTCTAAAAAGAATCAAAAGGAACTTGGCCTATCAGAAACCAAGACTTAGAAATGGATAGTAATTAGGGAAATTTATTGTTGCTATAGAGGAGGGCTATTATATCCCAACTCTTTCACACATGGGAATGTTATATACGAGAGAGGTGGCACTGCAATTCAGTGGGGATAGAAGCAACTGTACAATAGTATTATTTTCATAAAGAAAAATGGCATTAGATTCCCTGTATCATACCCTAAACAAAAATAAATTCTAGATGGTTAAAGACTTAATGTGAAAAGCTAACTTTCAAAGCTTTCAGAAGAAATTATATGAAAATATCTTTATGACCTCAGCATACAAAAACATGTTTTAAACCTGACATGAAAAGTATAAACCATAAAGGAAAATAATATCAAATTTACATATTAAAAATTAAAACTTCTGCAGAGTAAAACTCAAAAGGCAAGCTACAGATTGGGAGAGATATTTATATAGTTCATATTATTGTATAATATAAATCAATAAAGGCAAATAGTCTATTAAAATGGGCAAAGAATATTAATAGATAGGATGGGGAAACTTAAATGACTAACATACATATGGAAAAATGATAACTAAAGAGATATTGTTTCACACTTACCAGAATTGCAAAAATTGTCAGATAGTACCTATTCTCGTTGGAACCATCAGGGAATTTTAAATCAACAATGACTACTAGATAGGTTAATAGGTGCAGCAAACCACTATGGCAGATACACACCTATGTAACAAACCTGCATGTTCTGTGCATGTATCACAGAACTTAAAGTACAATAAAAAACAAAACAAAACAATGACTACTGTGTTAAAGACTCTAGTGGAAAAGGTAGACAACATGCATGAACAACAGAGGACTGTCAGCAGAGAGATAAGAACTGTAAGAAAGAATAAAATGGAAATGCTAGAAATAAAATGTCTGGTAATAGCTATAGAATGCTTTCACATTAGCAGACTAAACACAGAAAAAGAATCAGTGAACTTCAAAGATAGAGCAAAAAATTGTGTGTGTGTGTGTGTGTGTGTGTGTGTGTGTGTGTGTGTGTGTGTAGTGGGGAGGAGTGGGACCAGAACAGAACATCCAAGACCTGTGAGACAGTATCAAATTGTCTAGCATATATGTAATCAGAATCTTAGCAGAAGGAAAGACAGAACAGGAAAGAAGAAATATTTGATCAGAAAATGGCTGAGGAGTTCCTAAAAGTTCCATAGATGATGCTTATGATCAGCTGGGTTTGATAACCATTGGGTATATGAGAGGGTATTCTTCCTCACTTCATAAACTAACAAGTGAACTGAAGACTGCATAGAAGCTATCCAGAGGTATCTGCTATTCACCGTACTAATGAGGCATCAGTTATGCTGACAGGTCAATATAAATAAAATAGTAAAGAAGAGAATTCTGTTTAGAGACAGAACATTCCCTATGGTAAGGGTGCTTTAGTGTCTGATTTCTAATAAACCTTGCTAGGAAGGGAAATAAAACAAAATGCTTATCCTTCCTAAAAGAGGTACAGCTGTACTAGCTTCAATCCTTTATGTGAAAAGGACTGTAAATTACTTCAGATCTATGTGTTCCTTATCTTTGCAGGCACATATGTAGTCTTATGTGCCTGGCATATAATAATTACTAGTAAATACTAGTTGAATGATGAAATAAATGAATGAAAAAGAATGACACCTTGAACTTTTCTCAAAAAAGCATGGTTCAAGAGTAAGGATGGAAACACTACCCATTTAACTTTGTGAACCACAGTAATCTGTTTTGTTTTTGTTGAAACAAGGTATTGCCATGTTCCCCAGGCTGGTCTCAAACTCCTTGGCTCAAGTGAACCTCCAGCCTCGGTCTTCCAAAGTGCTGGGATTATAGGCATATGCCACCATGCCTGGCCACAGTAATCTTTATCTATTTCTGCTTCTATATTTTTAGCACCTCACAGTAACTAATTCTGATAATCATGACACTCATTCATTCATTCTTCCATTATTTTAACAAACATGTAGACCTTCTGTGAACTACAGCCCATACTGAAGGTTGGGAACACAAAAATGAACGAGACATAGTTCTCAAGATTTTCACAGTCTACTAGGAGACAGTAATATAAACAAATAATTTTTTTTTTGAGACGGAGTCTCACTGTGTCACTCATGCTGGAATGCAGTGGCGCAATCTCGGCTCGCTGCAACCTACGCCTCCCAGGTTCAAGCGATCCTCCTGCCTCAGCCTCCTGAGTAGTTGGGACTATAGGCATGTGCCACCATCACGCCTGGCTAATTTTTCTATTTTTAGTAGAGACGGGGTTATAATACATTTTAATAAATGCTACACTAGTATCATTTATTAAAATGGACATTACTTCCAGAATATTCTTTTTTAAAAATCAGAGAAATTCACAGTTGCTTTCAGTAACAACACTGACTTCAGACATGTGCTGTGGAGTCAGACTGATCTGGATTCAAATTCAGCCTTTATCCAGCCCTTACTCCATAGAAGCTGTGAGACACGGGCCAAGTCACAACCTCTCCAAACCTCAGTTCTCCTCTGCAAAATGGAGTCAATACCATTTCCTACCTCATCCTAATGTTAAAAAGGTTAAATGAGGGAAAGAATGTAAACTACTTAGGAAGGACAGTACCTGGCACAAAAATAATAGATGGTGGTGGTGGGTGGGGGTGGTAATAGTAACACTTCTTTTATAGTATGCAAAATTTTAACCCTTCATTATCTGAAGAGGAGACTTATCCAGAATGATTTATTTCTTAAAAGATTCTAGAGGGCTGATATATTGTTTTAACGAACATGTACCAAGAACTAGGAGTAGAAAGATGAGCAAGAGTCCCTACCCTCTAGCAGAAGTATTATTAGTGATACCTGCTAAGATATCATTTGTAGTCAACAAAGATTCTACAGTCACTGAAGAGTTAAACTAAATGTTCAAACACACTTTCCCTCCCTTAAGCAAGAATGCTTCAAAGTAAAGTGCCACTGGGGAATTCTGATTTTTGATGAAGTTTTTGCAAGTTGTTCAGATTCAAATAGCATCCTGTAAGTCCCCAAGCAGTAAATCGGGAGCCAAATGGGAACCATTTGACAGGTCTATCACTTGCTTTTTCTTATTCCTCAAAATACTCCAGGGATGCACCGTCTCCACTTAACACAAGCCTCTGTATCTATGCCTTTGAACACGTCTTCTGATAAAAATAAGCTGAACTGTTCATAGTTCTCTTTTTCTGTTTTGATATGTCTTTAAATGCAGCTGCATGCAATAAATGGTTTAATTGTGGTCTTAATGAACTCAGTTAAAATTTGGAAACTGTGCATTTTTGGTAACTCATGGTAGAAAAAATATTTGGCTATTAAGATCACTTTTAATAAGTACCAAAACTGGGCTTCACATTAATTTCCTTTTTCCTGGTACATGGGCTGGCTAATCTCTTCTGATAATGATAGACTAGATAATTTGGATCTACTATCTTTTGAGGACAATTAGAAAAGCTGTGCCAACTATTAAAGGTATATGCTTGAGACTACCTGAGATATATCCAGATAGTAAAGAATTAGAAGGCCAAGATCTGGGAGTGTTTGATGGCTCCATTTTGGGGATCACTTTTGTTCTGGATGAGTTTATGATTCTGAGAGGCCTGCTGAAAAAATAAGCAGTACTTCTGACACACTCAGAGTCCTAAGAGGATAGGAGCTAAAGTATGGAACTGGCCAAAGCGGGAGGTCAAGTGAACCTCCTCACTTTAGGTTTAGTCCCTAAAGGGCTGCCCCCTGCAACTAAGGTTGAATCAGAAACAGACAGGACTTGCAAGGGCTGCAATTCAATCTTACTGAATAGGGGCCCCAGATATTGGAATTATCCAACAGAGACTATAAAATAGGTATCCTTATAATGTTCAAGGACGTAAATGATAATATTAAAAATTGACAGAAAACTAGAACTTTTTTAATATAGGAAATTACAGGAATGCTAAAAACATAACCAAAATTAGACACTTGGCCAATAGGTACAATAACAGAGTAGACATAGATTCAGTAAATTACAAAAGAGGCCAAAAGAAACTATCCAAATGAAACACAGACAAAAAGATGGGAAACACAGAACAAAAATTAAGAGAAAAAGGAGAAAGTAGGAAAGTCTAATATGTCGGTAACTGGAATTTCAGGAGGAAGAGAAGACCAGGTAACTTTTTAAAGAGATAATGACTGAAAATGTATCAAAACTAACGAAAGATATCAAGCTGAAGATTTAAGAAGCTCTTTGGATTCCAAGAACAATAAACAAAAACTCCTGTCACCACAGATTCTATAGACAATAAAAGGATAATAAGGACATATTATGAATAACTTTATGCCAATAAATTCAACAATCTGGATGAAATGGACACAACTGAAAAACTAAATAATCTGATGCCTTTTAAATAAGTTAAATCTTTTATATATTTAAAAAAAAAAAAAAAACACCACATAAAGAAATCTCTAAGCCTGGATGGTTTTACTGCTGAATTTTATCAAACATTTTAAAAAGAAATAATACCCATCTTAAACAAACTCTCAGGAAATACAGGAGGGAATGCTTTTATGAGGCCACTCATAATACCACTAGGAATATCTGAAAAAGACATTCCAAAAAGAAAACATTTCTCCTAAACTGCAATACAAAAATCTTTAACAAAACATTGGCAAATCAAATCCAGTAATATGTTTAAAAGATCATGCTCAAGCAAGGGCTTAATCTAGAAATGCAAGGCTGATTTATGCTTAAAAATCAATGTAATCCATCATATTAATAAATGAGAAGAAGCATATCATCAGTTCAATAGATACAGAAAAACATCTGATAAAACTCAACTCCAAATCAAAATAAAAACTTTCAACAAATTTGGACAGGCAGAGAACTTCTTCAATCTGATAAAGGGCATCTATAAAAACTCTACAGCTAATATTATGCTTAATGGGGAAATATAGAATGTATTCTCATTAAAGATGGGATCAAAGCAAGGATGCCTGCTCTTATCACTCCTATTCAACACTGTACTGTAAAGTCCCAGCCATGGTAATAAAACAAAACAAAGCAAAAAAACAAAAGGTATAAACAGATCAGAAAACAAAGTATATTGCCTCTATTCACAGACAGTATGATTGTTTACATTAAAATTTATAAGGAATCTACAGAACAACTATTAGAACTAATTAGTGAGGTTTAGCAAGTTTGTAGGGCACAAAGTCAATACACATAAATCAATTATACTTCTGTATACTGACAGCAAACTGGAAAGTGAAATTTTAAAATTTAAATACTGTACTGTCAAAAACATAAAATACTTCAGGGAAAAACATAACAGAAGACATGCAAAATCTCTACACTGAAAACTACAAAACACTGCTGAGAATTCAAGAGGGTTTAAACAGAGGTACCATACTCATCGACTGGAAGACTCATTGCTGTTAAGCTGCTAATACTCCTTCAAGTTGAGCTATAGATTCAATGCAATTCCAGTGAAAACCCCAGGAATTTTTTTTAAACAAATTAAACTACTTCTAAAATTCACATGAGAATGCAAAAGACCTAGAATGTCTAAAGCAATCTTGAAAAAGAACAAATTGGAGGGTTTACGGTACCTGACCAGGACTTACAAAATGTACCAGTAATCAAAACTGAGGTGCTGGCAAAGGACTGACAAATCAATGGAACAGTACAGGGCCTAGAAACAGACCCATACTCATACAGTCATTTGATTCTTAACAATGACACTAAAGCAATCTGTGGTGGCCATGAAAATGTACCAGTCGATCAGTAGAGGGAGTTTGGGAACAAGATGATGTGTGCTTGAATCAACCCCAGAACCCCAGAAAATCTCAGGAATTTGAGGCACCACATACCTCCAAAAGAAGACATGAAAACAGAGAGGGAGAGATCCAAGATGGCCAATTAACAACAGCTCTGGATTGTAGCTCCCAGTGAAAGCGCAGAGAGCGAGTGGACGCCGCCCTTTCAGACGAATTTTTGTTGCCCACAGACTGGGAGATTCCCGGCGGAGGAGCCACACGGGTCGCCAGTGCGACTTTTTTGGCCGGCGCGGCTATTTTGCTGGCGCCCCGGCACAGCGCTTCTCGGTGCGGAGTATATGGGATGGGACGGGGTGCCCTTCAAGTCCGGCTCGGCTGGTCCCATCCCCACAAGGAGAACAGCAATTGGAAGCGCTGAGGACTGAGAGTTTCACAGTAAGCACAGCCAAACCGGGAAGGTCCAGCTCTGTGGGGAAGGGGCGTCTGCCAAAGGAAAACTAAGAAACAGAAAAACTTCATTACCGGGTGGAGAGATCCAAGATGGCCGATTAACAACAGCTCAGGATTATAGCTCCCAGTGAAAGCGGAGAGAGCGAGTGGACGCTGCAATTTCAGACGAATTTCTGTGGACCACAAACTGGGAGATTCCCGGCGGAGGAGCCACACGTGTC
>CAUYLG010031777.1:0-21954 GCA_963573385.1 Cacajao melanocephalus | reverse complement strand
AAATCCCTTTTTACTTTAGTAATGATTACAGAATGATTAGTTCTCATAATTTCTAGAAAATTAGGTGAAAATGTGCTCCCTCAGTGTCACAAGAAACTTAAATTCAGCTTGTGATTATATATCAGATGGGAACCACAACCTTTGTTCTAAGTAAAAGTGAAAAGAAATGGGACATTTCCACTTTTGAGTGGCGACCATGGGTCCCAAAGTGGTTTGTAAATGACCCTTTATCACATACACTTGTCAATTTTCAATGGATTTACTCAATTCTTAGAAAACCTAGATCATTCATAATTTTGAAAAAAAATTCCATGTCCTGATACTAGGCAGGGTAATATGTGTGTTCTAATTTGTTAGGGCAACCATAAGAAAGTACCATACAATGGGTGACTTAAAAAACAGAAATTGCTGGGAACGGTAGCTCATGCCTGCAATCCCAGCATGTTGGGAGGCAGACGCAGGTGGATCATGAGGTCAAGATATCAAGACCATTCTGGCCAACGTGGTGTAATCCCATCTCTACTAAAAATACAAAAATTAGCTGAGCGTAATGGTGTGCACCTGTAGTCCCAGCTACTCAGGAGGCTGAGGCAGGAGAATTGCTTATACCCAGGAGGCAGACACTACAGTGAGCCAAGATCACACCACTGCACTCCACCCTGGGTTACACAGTGAGACTCTGTCTCAAAACAAAAACAAACAAACAAAACAGAAATTTACTGTGTCACAGTTCTGGAGGCTGGAAGTCCAAGATGATGGTGTTGGCAGTGCACATTTCTCCTGTGTCTTCTTTCCTTGGCTTGTAGATGTCTTCTCCCCTTGTCTTCATATGGTCATTCCTTTGTATCTGTCTGTGTCCTAATCTTCTCATTTTATGAGGACACCAGTCATATTGAATTAGAGCACACTCATATGACCTCATTTTACCTTAATGACCTCCTTAAAGAGCTCTCCAAATGCAGTCACTTTCTCAGTTACTAGGGGTTAGGACATCAACATGTCAACTTGGGGAGATACAATTTAGCCCATAACAGTCTGGATTATCTTTGAGATTGCATTTTCTAAAGAATAAAATTGAGTAAATTTCTGGGTCAAATGGTATTTCTATTTCTAGATCCTTGAGGAATCACCACACTGTCTTCCACAATGGTTGGATTAATTTGCCATCCCACCAACTGGGTATATACCCAAAGGATTATAAATCATTCTATTATAAAGATGCATGCACATGTATGTTTATTGCTGCACTGTTCACAATAGCAAAGACTTGAAATCAACCCAAATGCCCATCAATGATAGAATGGATAAAGAAAATGTGGCACATATACACCATGGAACACTATCCAGCCATAAAAAAGATGAGTTCATGTTCTTTTTAGGAACATGGATGAAACTGGAAACCATCATTCTCAGCAAACTGACACAAAAACAGAAAACCAAACACCACATGTTCTCACTTATAAGTGGGTGTCGAACAATGAGAACACAGGGACACAGGGAGGGAAACATCACACACTGGGGCCTAAGGGGAGGGGACTGGGGAGAAATAATAGGGGGTTAGGGGGTAGGGGGATTAGGGAGGGATAGTATTCGGCGAAATACCTAACGTAGATGACAAGGCAATGGATACAGCAAACCACCACGATGGCACATGTATACCTATGTAACAAAGCTGCATGATCTGCACATGTACCCCAGAATTTAAAGTATAATATTTAAAGAGCTGCCAAAAAAATTGAGTAAATTTCTTTGGCTTGTCTCTTGGTACTCTGAAATTTTGTTCTTGCAATTAGAACAAAAAAAAAAAGGGCAGCCAAAGCTTGGTGTCACCCAGAATGTGAGCCCTCCCTAACTCTGGCTGCCCCAAGACCCAGTGCTGTGTCATTCCTGAAAGTCTTGCTCCATTCTAGTGAATCTGGCTCCAGCTTTTTAACTGGGTATAGGATTCCCTCCCAAGGGAAAAATTTCTCCTGCTGGGCAGGCTTCTTTTCTTTATATTTGCAGGTCAGAAAAGTTGATGTAATAAAAAGGACACATTTGTCAAAATTTTATGGTACACATTTTTATATCCTCATCAATACGCCTATTGTGATGAATATGTTGGCTTTATTTTGTTGATGACAAATGGACCTTTTGAGTCAAGATTTCTCTAGGCCTTTCCATGGGATAAAGTCCCTGCCATGGTGGGTGAGTGGGGAGCTCTTGGTGTAGGGTTTAGTGTTTACAATGAACCATTCTGTTTAGGCAGCAGGTTTAGCTCTGAAAGCTTGAAGTTAGGCAGGAGTACGATCCTCTCTGCATTCAAAAGGTCAAAGTAGATCAGGTTCTTTTTTAGGGTGCAGTGAGTGAGAGAAGGGAAAATGACAGAGGGCCTTTTTGTGGCATGTATACATCCAAGTCTCTGGTGTTTTAAATAATTAAAACTGTGACCTAGATCCACTTATCTGTAAAATAGAACTGTAGAGTAGGGAAGCATATCATCCCCACCACTGGAGAGATTCCTGAAGAGAGGTTTGCGAGCCCTAATTTTATCAGAAATGACATAAAATTTTAACAAAATGAAGTAAAATTGTGGCTATAGGTAGAGCTTCATTTAGAGCTTCTACTCCACACCTACTTTCTAGGACCTAGAACTTCCCCACGATATTGTATGTTAGGAACAAACCGTTTCTCTTAAAAAGATTTACCTCTTTGTTCTTTGGAAGGAGATGAGGGAAGGAGATATTCCTTGTTCTCCAAAGCAACTTCCTTGTCCTTGTACCTCTTTGTCCCTAGTTACCTTAGTCATCTGCTTGGTCAACAACTTCCTGCCAGTCCCAATCTGTAGAAAAATATGCCTCTCCACTTACTTCCTTGACTCTGCAAGTAATCTTTCCCACCTTTGCCATGCCCAGACATGCCTGAACATGCTTGGGCATGTCTCTCCCTGCCACATTTGTAACCTACCCCCACCTCCCTTATTTAGAAATTGCTAAACAATAGCCAATCGAGGTCAACTTAGATTGTGTGATCTAATCCCAGTCGATGGGGAAAGGACACAGAAGTAGAGACTGCATTAGGATGAAAACCCCTTCTGTCCTTTGTTTGGTGTGCTCTCTCAGCTACCAAGGCACTTTTCTGCAGAAGTAAATTTGTCTTGCTGAGAGATCCTTAATTTAAGTGCTCATTTTCTTTGTGACTTAGAGCAGTTGTTTCCAACACATAGAATCACAGGACTTAGACTTGAGCAGTAAGGTGTGATGGTGTTCTTCCTTTCTGGCAGATAGGATGTAATGGATTGCATGTATTTTTCAAAGAGGGCTGCAAAAACATCTTCCATCACACTTTGTTTTCCTTAGCATGACCCACCACTCCTTCTTCAAGTGGTAAGGTCTCTCCATCCCCTTAAACATGATGAGATCTGGTGTCTGCATTAGCCAATAAAATATGGCAGAAGTGTGGTTTTGTCAGTTCTGCATACTGCTATTAACCATCCTTCCTGCATCTATTTTTTTTTCCACTTCAATCCCTGAACCATGTAAAACTGCAATGCCATCATCTGAGCTCAGCCAACACATAGAATTGTATGAGAGATTATAAGAAATTCTTAGTTATTATTTTCATGAATATCCTTTTCTATCCTTCCAATTTCAACTTCTATGTGTCCTTAGATTCAAAGTGAGTATCTTGTAGCCAGGATATCTTTAGATTCTGGAATCACGGAGAAACACATCCATTCTAATGACAATGCATGAGAACACATCTCAACCTTACTGAGATGCAGTGAGGGTCTATCTAGTACCAAGGGGTAAATGCAGAGAGAAACATGAAAGTGATGTCATTAGCTTATAGGATTTTAAGAAACATGACCCTTCAAAGCAGGAAGAAAACACATCATACTTGCAAATCTCAGGGTAAAAAACTTCTTTTTATTTTAGTAATGATCACAAAATAATTATTCCTCCTAATTTCTAAAATATTAGGAGAAAACTTGCTCCCTAAGCATCTCAAGAAACTTAAATACAGCTTGTGATTATATATCAGATTGGGACCACCAGCTTTGTTCTGAGTAAAACTGAAAAGAACTGGGGACATCTCCACTTTTGAGTGCTAATGATGGGACCCAAAGTGGCTTGGAAATGACCCATATACACTTGTCAATTTTCAGTGGACTCATTCAATTCTTAGAAAACCCAGATAATTCATAATCTTGAAAAAATTCCATGTCCAGATAGTAGGCAGGGTAATATGTGTGTTTTAATTTGCTAGGGTGGCCATAACAAAGTACCACACACTGGGTGACTTAAATAACAGAAATTACTAAGCATAGTGGTTCATGCCTGTAATCTCAGCACTTTGGGAGGCTGAGGCCGGCGAATCACGAGGTCAAGAGATGGAGACCATCCTGGCCAACATGGTGAAACCCCATCTCTACTAAAAATACAAAAATTAGCTGAGCTTGGTAGTGCAGAACATAGGAGAAAGAAAAATAACTGAAGCTTGGTCTTTTCATGGCCTCTAAAAGGCTGAAATCTAAAAGTATCAAAAGTATTACAGAAGCATGGTTTTATACCTTAAATATCAATGCCATGTGCGGTAGCTCATGCCTGTAATCCCAGCACTTTGGGAGGCCGAGGTGGGTGGATCACAAGGTCAGGAGTTTGAGACCAGCCTGGCCAATATAGTGAAACCCCGTCTCTACTAATAATACCAACATTAGCTGAGTGTGGTGGCACACCTGTGTTCCCAGCAACTTGGGAGTCTGAGGCAGGAGAATCACTTGAACCTGGGAAGCAAAGGTTGCAGTGAGCCAAGGCCACAGTACTGCACTCCAACCTGGGTGACAAAGTGAGATTGCATCTCAAAAAAAAAAAAAGGAAAGAAATAAATAGGGAACTAGGGAAACAGAGAGAGTGCATGTGGCTACCAGGGGGTTTAAGAAGAGAGACATTTAGTTGACTGAGATATGTTCACACAGAGAGAATAGAGACCTTAAAACAATAAATACACACCAAAGTCTAAAATATCGGTTATAATTAAGTCAAATTTTGACTATAGAGCTCTAAAAAAACTTTTCAAATCTCTTATTACCTGATATTGGCCAGGAGTAACAGTTGATATTCCTGGCTTTACACCTTCTTTACCAACATGTATCCTCCCAAGTGCCTTAACTAAAGTTATGACTATTAGGCCACGAAGTGGGTGGCCTTTGTTGTTTCCTGCTGAGGTAGCAAACCTGAGCCATAGCAGAAGTAGCTTCTTTTTTTTGAGACGGAATCTTGTTCTGTTGCCCAGTCTGGAGTGCAGTAGCATGACCTTGGCTCAACGCAACCTCTCCCCCTGGGTTCAAGCAATTCTCCTGCCTCAGCCTCCTGAGTAGCTGGGGCTAAGGGGGGCCTACTGCCATAGCTGGCTAAGTTTTGTGTTTTTAGTAGAGACAGGATTTCATCATGTTGGCCAGAATGGTGTCAATTTTTCAAACTCATGTTCAGCCCACCTTGGTCTTTCAAAGAGCTGGGATTACAGGCATCAGCCACCACACCCAACCAAGAAGTGTTTAATTTTATCTACTGGAGTGTTTGAAGTCAGATTTTTTTGCTCTTAATTTAGTCAAGGGAATTTGTTAAGGCTAGCCATGACACTACTATGTGTCCTTTTAAGACCTGATGTTTTCATTAATTGTTTAGAATAAGAGATCTCTGAAATCTTTAAATTAAAAGCACATAGCGAGGGGCTGGGAAGGTGGTCTTGTTATGTAAATGAAACCTCTCAGGTAGTCAAATTTTTATCTATTTTAACCAGCTGGGGGTTTTAGAGGTGCAACTTGACTTTCTGCCTCTGTGGGGTTTCTAGTATAGCTCCTGGGTCAGGGAACACTATCTGTCCCCCAGAGGCCTACACCTAAGACAGGTAGCTCCCTGGGTTTCTCAGTACAGGTGGACTGAAACTAATGGGCTAGGAAAAAAGAAAGAGAGGTTGAATTCCTCACTTAGAGCCAGACCCTGCAGCACAGCTTCCCAGGGTCTTAGCCCCCCTGTGCCTTGGCTGACACTATCCCCATCAAGCTACCAATGACCTTCTTCACGGAACTGGAAAAAAACACTTTAAACTTCATATGGAATCACAAAAGACCCCACATAGCCAAGACAATCCTAAGCAAAAAGAACAAAGCCGGAGGCATCACACTGCCTGATGTCAAACTATACTATAAGGCCACAGTAATCAAAACAGCATGATACTGGTACCAAAACAGAGACATAGACCGGTGGAACAGAACAGAGACCCCAAAAGAAACACCATACATCTACGACCATCTGATCTTTTACAAACCTGACAGAAACAAGCAATAGGGAAAGGACTCCATGTTTAATAAATGATGTTAGGAAAACTGGCTAGCAACATGCAGAAAGCAGAAACTGGACCCCTACCTGGACCTTACACTAAAATTAACTCCAGATGGATTAAAGATTTAAACATAAAACCTAACACCATAAAAACACTAGAAGAAAACGTAGGCAAAACCATCCAGGACATAGGCATAGGCAAGGACTTCATGATTAAAACACCAAAAGCAATGGCAATTAAAGCCAAGATAGACAAATGGGATCTAATTAAACTCCAGAGCTTCTGCACAGCAAAAGAAACCATCATTAGAGCGAACTGGCAACCAACAGAATGGGAAAAAATTTTTGCAATCTACCTATCTGACAGAGGGCTAATAACCAGAATCTACAAAGAACTAAAACAGATATACAAGAAAAAAAAAAGACAGTTCTTTTCTTTTAGCTCTTGAAAAATACTATGAAACTTCTTTCTGACTTCCATGTTTTTGTTTTTTTTTTAATAATAAATCTGCTCTATTTTGAATTGAGTTTTCCCCATAGGTGATTGGTTGGTTTTCCTCCAGCTGCTCTTAAGACTTTTTCTTTGTTTTTGGTGTCTAAAAATTTGACCATGATGTTTCTTGGTATAGATATCATTTGGCTTATCATATTTGGAATTTTCTCAGCTTCTTGAATATCTTGTTTCATGTCTTTTTTTTTCTTTTTTTTTTGAATTTTGAGAAGCTTTCAGCTATTATTTTTCTGAGTACTTTTTAAACCCAATGTTCTTTGTCTTCTCTATCTGGGATTCCAATGGCACAAATATTAGATTCCTTGTCACGGTCCCACAGGTCTCTGAGGCTCTTTTTATTTCTTTTTCAATTTCCTATCTATTATTCAGAAAATAATTCTCATCACCATGGCTCAAATGCACCCAGGCTATGGCTGGCTTTTATCCCAAGGGCATGCCTAGTTGCCTGTGAGGCTCATGAGAGTGCTCAGAGCACACTGTCCCCCTGGCCAGGCACTGGTTATTCATGTGGTGGGAAGGGAAATCCCTAAATCTTTCAGTGCAGAGTACTATTTAAGGGCATTCTAGGGATACATGATATCTGGCCCCAGCCTTTATAAGTAGGCTAAGTTTAGAAGAGTGACAGAAAGTAGAGATGCTGATATAAAACCTCCAGTGTTCAAATCTTGGCCTTTCTGATGATTAATTGCATAACTATGGGCAAGTTACTTAACTTTTGGGCATCCATGTGTTCTCATCTGCAGAGCAGGATAATGATAGAACTTACCTGAAAAGATTGTTGTGTATCAGGAAGTATAAAATCCTCAGAGCAGCTTCTGGGCTGCTATAAGCCCCATGTCAATATTTGCTATTAAGATTTTTAAATTTCTTTCATCCTCAGTTTCTTTCACCTATAAAATAGCTAATTAAACTTTATTTCATGAGGCTGTTGTAAAATGTAAATGGTAAAATTTGTGTAGAGTTTTTAGGATACCTAACATAATAAAAATCTGGAAAAGTATTTTTTAATTTCAGTGTCATTTCTGCATTCGTTACTACCATGTGTTTACTTAGGTTTTCTCTACGTAACAGCTGAGATGGACTTGTTTCATGGTGTGATGAAAGTTCCTAATGAAATAACCCTAGAATCTTTTTTGTTGTTGTTGTCGTTTTATTAACTTCTTTTTCTCCTATGTGCTATTTTGATAGTTGCGGTGTTGTGAGCATGTAAATAGCATAGAGCAGGGTTTACAGACCTCAACACTATTGATGTTTTTGGTGGATAATTCCTAGCGGTGAAGGCTGTCTTGGCCACTCTGGCCTCTACCAACTACCACCAGTAGCTCTACCTCAAGTCATAATAATCAAAATGTTTTGTAAGCGTTGACTAATACCCCTCCCTATGAGGGATGTGGAACCATTGAGGAACCCTCCCTGTCCTCATTGATTTCATGGCGAGGTGAGCATGCCTCTCCACTATGACATGGGCCTGCACTGCCCCCATGGCCGTCAATCCTTTCCAATCCGTTTTACCAGGATGACTGATTCTTATAGGCGGATGAAGCCTCATGCTCTGAAGAAGGACCCAGCTCTGCTCTTCTGACTTTTCCACGTAGTTTAAGAGCAGCTTCAGTCAATGCCACAGAATGTCCCTGCTCTCAGGGAACATTAGGCTGCATTCCTGCCACAGCAGAAGTGCCATCCACTGAGCAACATCCAAAAAGGAAAGGCCTTATTCACAGCCCTCATAGAAGAACATCAAGGAAAGCAGCAATCAGTCACCAGCAATGGCATTCCTGTTGTTCCATTCAACCCTGACCTTCCCTAGGAAAAGCATGAAAAAGCCACAGTTATTGAGATTGAAAAGTTGCACTACAAGAAAACTTCCACTTTTACTGTCAAGTGCCAAGATGCTTTAAAATGACATCATTCATGCCATTGCTGATGTCTGCAGGGAGCCCAGTTCATGAAGAGCCTATGAATAAAAGATGCAAAAGCGGCCCCACCTTCCCGGGCTGTGCAGAACCTGGCCAGAGGAGTGAGGGTGAGGTGGAGGGAGCCCCATGCAGGCAGCCAGAGCACCTTTTAACACCAGCAGTGACCTGGCCATTAAGCCAGAGGGACATCTGTTGCTGGAAGCCCACCACAGATTGGCTTGGCTGTGAAAGAAAGGCTGTGTCAAAGCCGATTGTCCTCGTGTGAGTGAGGCATGTCCCAGACTCCCGTCTAAGGGACTCAGCCACACACCCCCTGGCAGCAGCATTTAGGAAGGGTGCTGCTAAATGCACAGCAATCAGGAGATTCTCAGGCCCCGGCTGCTTCTCAGACTGTGGAATGTTGGGATTTGTCTTGGCCTCGCTGTCCTCCTTACCTAGACTCTGCTACTCCCACCTACATGTCTTTGCCATTCAGACAACCCTCCTCTTTCTCCAAGGTCCAGCCCAGATGTCTTTTCCTGTAGACCTGGGATCTCCAGGCAGGACTGGTCACTGTCCTCTCTGTGTTCACATAGCACTGGTGCAAGTGACCGTGAAATATCATAGTGCTGGTCATTCCTGCCCAAACTGGAAGATTTTCACATCCTGTGGGACCCAGCCTAGGGCTAGAATATAGTAGGCATTTCATCAACACATGATAGATTAACGCAGGGATGAGTGAGTAAGTTAATAATCAAATGGACTCATAAAGAACTGAAACAGTTGTATGCTGTCAACAGAACACATGTAACCCATGGCAAGTGAGGCAGTGATCTTGTTAAATAAGTTTGTCTACATTCTATATTGTATTTTAACAGACATAACAGACCAAATAAGAAAAATGCAAATTATCTTTAAAAATGCCTTCAACAATTAAAGAGTATAGAATGGCACTGTCCCTCTTTCAATCTGTCCGTCTACATACAAAATCCTTTCTAGAACACATAAGTCAGCTTTGTTGCAACCATGATGCAGAGTACCAAGACAGAGGCAACTTCAAAACCAAAAATTCTCCCCGGGGCTGCTCTAGGCATTAGGTAGGAAGGTTCGAAGCTGCTGAAGCCCACCCACCAAGCTGCACCACCAGCACTGAACAAAACCTACACTTCCTCTGCTGATGAGGGAATCCTATTTCGTGCCAAGGACAGGCTTTTCCTGAGGCATTAATTACCATCAGCCCACACACATTTTCATCATTTCTCACAAATTACCGAGAAGGGGTTGCCATGCAAAGCCTCAGCATTAAAGGACAGTTGGTACTGGAATCGCTAGAAGTTATTTAGAGTATTTTATGGAGGTGGATGGTGGGATGTAAAAGACACTGAAAAAAATTATGAGTATCTGTTTTCCAAATCACTTTTACTTGCTTCTGTCCACTCGCTGAGCAATTCTACTTTGGCAAAATGCACATGAGTTTGCATACTTCCATGGCAAGTGACCTCACTCCCTCATTTTTCTCATTTTTCCCCCAATTTGCCATTCTCTGTTTCTTTTTTCTCTCTGCATCTTTCCATGGGGAAATGGTAGGTGCAATGCTTCCATTTACATCCATTTATTTTTTCTTAACGTTTTACAAATATTGTTGGTGAAATATACCACAAAACATAAAATTTAGTCTTAAATACATTTAAGCGTATGGCTCAGTGGCATTAAGCACATTTGCATTTTATTGTGCAACCATCCCTACCACCCAATTCTAGAATTCCTTTCATCCCACAGCCTGTGCTCAGTCAACACTGACTCCCCGCCCTCCTTCCCCACCCCCCAGCACCCACGATTCTACTTTCCGTCTGTGAATTTGACTCCTCCATGTACCTCAAATAAGTGGAGCTATACAGTCTTTGTCATTTGGTGGCTGACATTTCACATCAAATTTCATCCACGTGGTAGCCTGTGTCAGAATCTCCTTCCTTCTAAGGCTGAATAATGCTCCACTGGACCATTGACCACGTTTTCTCACCCATTCTTCTGTCAGTGGACATTCGAGTTGCTTCCGCTTTTTGACTACTGTGAATGATGCTTCTATGAACATCAGTGTACAAATATTTTCTGAGACCCTGCTTTCAGTTCCTTTGGGTGAATGCCCAGAGTGAAATGGCTGAATCATACGGCAATTCTATTATTCATTTCTTGAGGAACTATTTTCTATAGCAGCTACCCCGTTTACATGCCCACTGACAGGGCATGGGGGTTTTGGTTTCTGCACATCTTCATGAACTTTTGTATTCTGTTTTTGTTTATCATAGCCACCCTGGTGGATGTAAAGTGATATCTCATTACGGTTTTGATTTGCATTTCCCTAATGATTAGTGATGTTGAGCATCTTTTCATGTGCTTATCGGTGATTTGTCTTTTTTGGAGAAATGCCTATTCAAGTCCTTTGCCCATTTTTAAATAGATTGTTTGTTTTATTGTTGTTGGGTTGTAGAGTTGTAGGGATTCTTTGTATATTCTGGCTGTTAACCTCTTATCATATGTAAAATTTGTAAACATTTTCTCCAATTCTCTGGGTTACCTTTTCACTCAGTTGAATGTGTCTTTTGGTAGAAAGTGTCCTTTGACCTCCATCCCATTAGTCCACTGGGTCCCAGGCAAGCACTCACCTGCTCTGTATCTGATTACTTTTACTGCCCCAGAATTCCATATAAAGCAGTTTTGCAGTATGTATATTTTTGCATCTCTATGATTTTTTTCAACCTAATGTCTTTGAGGCTGCTGCATGTTTTTAGGAGGATCGGTGGTACCTTCCTTTTTATTGCTAAGTACTATTCTACTGTATATAACCTAGATGTGGCTACCAGTTTGTCTGCTGATGAACTTTTTTGTTGTTTCAAGTGTTTTGGCCATCATGAATAAAACTGTTATAGTCATCTGTGTATAGCTCATTGTGTGGCTATATGTTTTTACTTCTTTTTAGAAAAGATATGAGTGGAATGTCTGGGTTTTGTGAAAAGCATATGTTTAACTTTATAATAAATTGTCACACTGTTTTCCAAAGTGGTTGTACCACATTTAATTTCTCCATAATTGTAAGGGGTTTCAATTGCTTCTCCTATTCACCAAAAATGTGATTTTAAAATTGTATCCATGATGATGTTATGCAGGCCTGTCTCCCTGGGGCCTTACCTTGCCCTTGCATGACTATAAATGATATTGAGCCCCTTTCTGTGTGCCTAAGGCTAATCCATGCACATTCTTTTGACAAATGCCTCTTCAAATATTTCACTGCATTTTTAATGTTGAAATTTAAAATCAATCATCTGAGATTTAATTTTCGTAGGGTAAAATGCACTCATTTAAAGCATATAGTTTAATGTCATACTCCGTTGAAGGGTCTGTTCCAATCTTTTGACCATTTTTTATTGGATTGTTTATTGTCTTACTGAGATACGAGTTATTTACATGTTTTGAATTTGATTTCAAGATTCAAGCATTTATTGTGGATAAATGTTGCTAGGATTGTTGCAAGCTTGGGGTTAATTCACAGAGTCCTGTTCTGATTGCTCTTATGGAGTAGCAGATTTCCAGATTTCTTAGCCCCTCTGGAAGAGGCTGCCCAAGACTGTTCGCTCTCCATGAATTACCTCGGTGTTGGATTCTACCCGTTGGGGGCTACCAGTCTACCCTTATGCAAATTAAACATTTTGTTATTAAGGTAGCTGTATCTGAAGTCTCAAAATTAGATAGTATGATCACATAAAAACTAACACTACCTTAAAAAATGAAAACAATTTTTTTTTTTGAGATGGAGTTTCACTCTTGTTACCCAGGCTGGACTGCTCAGCTCACTGCAACCTCCACTTCCTGGGTTCAAACAGTTCTCCTGCCTCAGCCTCCCAAGTAGCTGGGATTATAGGCATCTGCCACGAAGCCTAGCTCATGTTTTGTATTTTTAGTAGACAGGGGGTTTTACCATGTTGGCCAGGCTGGTCTCAAACTCCTGACCTCAGGTGAGCCACCCACCTCAGCCTGCCAAAGTGCTGGGATTACAGGCATGAGCCACTGTGCCAAGACCAAAACAATTTTTTTAAAAGAACAACAGTAGAGAATTTATAAATGAATTTAGTATGGTCAAAATATGCAAGGTCAGTATTAATAGCTTTCACTGCTTGAGGAGTTTCCTTCTGTTCACAGTTTGCTGATCATTTTCATCAGGAGTGGATGTTGGAGTCTATCAGGCGCATTTTCCATATTCATTGAGGCCACTTTTAGTTCTTACTGTTTTAATACGGTGAATTTAATTGATTTTTAGTGTAAACCACTTGCATTTTGTCAATAAGCATTATTTGATAATAATATATTTTATAAAAAATATGCATATTTAAAATGTCACAACTAATCTTCTACTAATACAAAACTTCACATTTAATGCAAGAAACTTACCACGGTAAGCTTCAATTTCCACTTTCCCTTCTGTGATTGTAACACATTTTGCTCCTCTATTTGTTATAAGCTCCACAGTATCTTTCCTAACCATTTTATTTTCCCAGGTTTTTGGTGAATGCCTTGGTGCTAAACAAGGTCACTCTTCTTTGTTTGGCTGCTCAGAACCCAAATATCTCCCAGCTCTGCTTGCGCTCTGCGAAGTGTTCATTCTACAGCCACACAGCAGTTACTCTTTCACCAGCTTTATAAAGTCCCGCACTCTGTGTGGGCAGCCTCCTATTTAGGAGAATATCTAATGGCAAATATGAAAATGTCTGGAGATCTTTCTGTGCTTCCCTTCCTTCCTTCTGCTCTGCAAATTCCAGGCACACGAAAAAGAAGACGAAACTCAACCCTAATGCCACCATATTCCAGAGACGATGACTGCTACTGTTTTGGAGGGTATACGTTTTTTCACTCTAAGGATGGGTGGCTGAGGGCTTGTTGTCTATGGAACAGCATTTTCCCCTACTCACTGTTCTTGCTAGCAAAATTACTGACCTCTCGTTTGGCCCAGATTGTGTTCCCCTAAAGTGCATAGGTTAAAACCCTGACCCCCAGCATGACTGTATTTGAAGACAGATCCTTTAAAGAGGTCACTAGGGTTGCACAAGGTCGAAAGGGTATGGCCCCAATCCAGCTTGATGTGTTTCTTACAAGAAGAAGAGATTAGGACACATGGGGGAAACAGTACCTGTAAGCCCAGGGAAGAGGCTTCAGGAGAAACCAGTCTGGCCAACACTTCTATCTCGGACTTCCAGCCTCCAGGACTTTAAGACAACAAATGCCTGTTGTTCTTCTTCTTTCTTTATTTTATTTTATTTTTTAATGAATGTAGATGTTTCATCAGGATGCCTGTTGTTTAAGCCACCCAGTCTGGGGTGTTTTTTGATGGCAGTCCAGGGTCACTGGGAACAGTGCGTTTGGGAAACAGGGGCCCCTCCACACTATCAGAAAGTCAGCATTGGCCTCGTCCTGTCCCTTCCCATCACCATGGGCTGGCTTTGATGTGGACATATTGCTCTGTGGCCACAGAGACTTGAGCTGGAGGGGACCGTCCCCTGGGAGCTGTTTAAAGTGTTGACATATATGTATCTTTGTGGAGAAAAGAGAGAAGGAAGATTGTTTTCTGGGTAATGTCTGACATAGCTGTGTGAGTCCAGGATACTGAAGTCATCTCGTGAACAAAAGAGACCACACCCGAGGATGGGCTGGGCAACAGAAATGGCAGAGAGGAAGCACAGAAGTGCGCACAAGTGCCCCGGGCTAATTCTAGGGCCACTGATGTCCAGAGGTCTTGTTCTGGATGATCATAAACTCCTATGGTATAAGACACTCTGAGTCGCATGTTGCTGCTTACATCTAATGGCATGCAACCTGAAACGCAACTGTTATGAAGTCGCGATAACATGAGTCATGCATTTTGGTAACGTACGTTTCTGTGTATACCTTCACGATTTTCCGTGTCATCAAACACTTCTCATAAGCGTGATTTTTCACAGCCACGTAATCATTCACGCACGAGGATTCCCCATTCCTGTGTTGAGCATGCGGGGCTTCCCAACTTTGCTAATATGCCCAGTCCCATGTGGCAGTCTTGGAGCAGGAATCTCAGTCTTCAGATGATAAAAGGCTGAATGGATGGACCCTTTTAAAATTCCTGATCCATATGGCTGAGTCTGTAGTGTGTGAATGCAGCCAGTTTAATCTCATTATGCCATCAGAGAGTGTTATTTTTAAAGGCATCTAACCTGCTTGGCCATAAGCAATGTTTGTTGTAGTTTTAATTTACATATATTGGACTCTTCCTGAGGATGAATCATTTTTTCAAAGCTGTTGATTAGCTAGATGTCCATGAGCGTGTCTTCTCCTGTGAATTAGGGGACGATGCCCCTTGCTCACTATTGGATGGTACAAGCACCTTTTCCTCATGCAAACCCTGCCTGTGAAAGGTACCACACCACTTTTTCCTTGCAGATGCATACTTCAAGGCCTAAATCAAACACCTTTTCCTGTGAAAAGCATTTATTCCCCCTGTGGTATCTCTAACCCTAACCCATCTTACTGTACTACTGCAACTCACTCCGTGTCTTTATTATACACTGCACATGAGTTCAGATGATTTTTTAAGGACAATATTCTTCCCTTGTTCTGCATCACTGGGCCCTCAGCCAGTGCTTCCTGGATGAATGAATGAATGCATGCCCTGTTCAGCACTCAAGGGCTTGCAGTGAGGGCGTGAGCAGAGATACTGGGTTCTTCATCCAAGGAGGAGCTGCTCAACCTTCTTGTGTGACAAATTTGAGGCAAAATGGAAAGGACAACCCTCAGCAGGGACTGAAACAAAAATCTGGGTGAAAAAGAAGAAACGTCTCTGAGCAAAGTGTGTTGTTGGAAAGCTGACACTGGCTGCTTGTCAAATGCAGCTGAAACTGGCAGGCTGGGTGCCAGCGCTCCTCGGTCACTCACAGGCAAGGCCACAGCGGGCGCAGTCAGAGGAGAGACGATCAGCACACAGGGTGATATCCCTCATGCCTGCAAACCACTGCTCCCCAGGCTGCCTTGCTGCTGGGCTGCCTGCTGCGTAGACGCCAGACCTTTCAGGCAGACCAATGCCAGCCTGAGTGCTCAACACACTGTTAGGAAGAAAGGGGTGCACATCCTCCAGGACAAGGTTGACCCCCAAAGCCTCCGCACAAGTTGAATAGGGGCTCACCCTCTTCTCCCCCTGCACTCCCTAGAGGAGTGCACATGCTCTGTGATCATGATTCTATGGGAATTTCCGCTTCATGACTTTTGTCAATGAAAGATGTATGTTTGCTCTTTCTTTTTCCTTTCTTTAGAGCATGGAAAAGTCAGGGTTATGTGATATTTTTCTTGACTCTGAGAAGTGAAGTAGTTTTAAACGTCAGCTGTGTGGAAGGAAGATGCACATCAGATGATGTGAAGTGATGCAAGGCTTCACTCAGGGTCAACAGTATATGTCCATTTTACTCATTAAGGGAGAGTCATTCTTGTCTTTTCTCTTGGCACTGAATACTTAAAACAAAGCTGTTCAAAATTGCCAGCTTGTCTCATTTTTAAGAATAATCGAGATCCCGAAATAACTGGATGACTCTTCATAAAAAACATCTACAGAAATGAATTTTTCTGTAACTCAAATCATGGGATGTCTGTTTCTGTTTCAGATTTTTATTTAATTTAATTCCACCAATACTGCCTTTTTTTTTTTTTTTGGCTCACCACTGCCCAAATGCACTGTTTTGTCTTCTTTATATTGATTATTTTAACACCAGGCTATAACAGCCACCTCAGGTCACATAGCTGCATCTGCGATGGGAGCAGTCTATGTCAGGAAGAAGAATCGCGGCTACCTTTGCTGCATTTGGGACCAGGATTCGCTCTTCCCTGGAAGTGTGGTTCGTTCCCAGGAAGTGACAATGTTTCCTGCAGGGAAGTGGCTGCGCTCCTCCGGCGGCTCTTTCTCGGGCAACACTCGATGTTATCACTCAAGCCGCAAAGCAGGGGAGCCGTCAGTCTCCCAGCACCACAAGCTGAGTCTATATATAAGCGAGGGGCTTAGCAGGCCATTTCCTCTTCCTTTCTCCATCAAGTGCAGACTGCTCAAGAGCTTTCGCCGGGAATGGTTTGTGCCAGGCAGGGCAGGCACCTCCACAGGGGCCCAAGAGGCAGGTGTCTCTCCTCACAGCCCCCATGGCCTGGATAATGCGCCTGGCCCCAGAGGGAGCAGCATCGGGTCATGTGGCCCCAAGAATCAGCTCAGATAAGTGCATCTGTTATCTACAGTCACAGGACCCCTGTGGAACAAATGCACTCACACTCAGAGGCTGAAAACAATGCTTGTTTAGCGCACGAATCCCTGGGTTGGATAAGTGGTTCTTTTGATCTTGGCTGGAAATTGGGTGGTTGTCAGTGGGACCACAGCAGGTTTGTCTGACACACCTCGGGGGACTTGTTTTGCCCTCTGGCAGGTGGCTGGAGCGTGTTGCTGATGAAGGCAGAACACAGTCTGGGAAGCTGAGCCACCACGTGCTTCCTGGGTTTCTGCTGGAACCATATTTGCTCACGCCCCATTGCCAGGGCACTTCCCTGCCTGGGCCTGGAGTCAGAGTTGGCAGAGGGGAGTTCCACAAGCCGGGGGATGCATGGGGCCATTTTGAAATCCGTCACAGCGGTCCTTTTCTGGCCAGCCATGGCAGACTCCATCCTGAAGATCTCACCCTCTCACGCGTGGGCGTGGCCTGATACGGCTGGGCTGGGTTGAGCCAGCCGCCTCTGCATGGTCTCCATGGCACTCAGCAGCTTTTGTGACACACAGTCACAGCCTCTTGCCTTCTGCATGCCTGTCACATGGGCCAAGAGGCCCAGCCTGTCATATTGATGCCACACCTCACTTAGCAACAGGAGGGACAGTGGGATGGATGGACCCTGGGGAAGTGGGAATGGTTTAGGAGAAGAAATATGGAGCGCCACTTTGGGAAGCTAACGCAGGCAGATCACCTGAGGTCAAGAGTTCAAGACCAGCCTGGGCAACATGGAAACTTTGTCTCTACTAAAAATACAAAAATTAGCCGGGTGTGATGGCATGTGCCTGTAATCCCAGCTACTTGGGTGGCTGAGGCAGAATCACTTGAACCCAGAAGGTGGAGGTTGCAGTGAGCTGAGATAATGCCACTGCCCTCCAGCCTGGGCAACAGAGCAAGACTCTGTCAAAAAGAAAAGAAAGAAAAGAAGAATAGAATAGAATAGAATAGAATAGAATAGAATAGAATAGAGTAGAGTAGAGTAGAGTAGAGTAGAGTAGAGTAGAGTAGAGTAGAGTAGAATAGAATAGAAAAAGAAAAGAAAAGCGCAGGCAGGCCTTCCACGGTGGAGGAAGTTCATCTCAGAGAGGAAGACAGGCTTTGTGTACCCAGTAGTGTCGTCTGAGACCCACCCTTGCAGCTGGAGAGGAATCCTAGGAGGGAGCCATCTCCTTAGCCCTGGGCCACACAGCTGTCCCCTGGGTTGGCAAGGAGGGAGCTTCACCAGGCCCAGGGGTTGACAGCAGCACCAGCTGGTGAAGGACCCTTTTCCGACCACAGGTCCCCTGGGAGAAGCTCGCCAGAATGGGGCACCGCCTGGGGCTTCAGGTCCGTCCCCCAGCCTGACTCTGCAACCCCGAGTGCTTGTCCAGGGGTCCCAGGGGACATGGGCTGTCATCACGGGGGGTAAATTCCCTTTGGATTCAGCAACTGCTCACTCTTAATTCTGGTTCTTTCAATATCAGGTTGTGAACTTGAGCAAATTATGTAAGATCTGCCTTGCTCCTCTTCTCAGTGTCCAAAACGGCAGTTATAAGTTCTGCTTTTTAGGCTCATTGCGAGAAACAGAGATTTACACACACAGTCCCTAGATGCCATACAAGGAGCTTTACCTACATGTGGCATAGAGCAAATAAAATACCAACAGCGTGTTACTCTAACCTCCAAAAGCACAGCGTCCTGCTCCAGGAGCCTGGGACGAACACACTTCCTTGGCCTTGGTGTTTGCGTTTTCTCTGGTGTGGTGTGATCACAGTGCTGGTCCAGGGATGTCCCAAGCAGTCACCTGCCTACAGCGACAGGGCGTCCTGCACCTGGGCCTCAGCCTGGACAGCCCCTTCCCAAGTTGGCTGTTGGGCCTCAGGAACTTCTGCAGGAATGTCACCCGGGGCTCAACCAGGCATCAGGATGAGCATCAAAACCGCCACCCCAGAGGCCTGCGAGGCTGGCGTTTTCTCACAGGAAAGAGCTCCTCCAGGTAGACAGCAGGGGCACTGGGCCAGCCTCCCAGACCTGGCTCGGGTGGTGGTGTTTAGACTCACCTGCTGGCACCAGGCACAGAGCTAAGCAGAGAGACTCTGTTAACAAGCATTTACTGGACAGTGGTGCTTGTCTGTCCAGCACCAGCTGTTCATGAAACACCCATTGGGCCATCAGAATCTAGGTCAGATTCTTAGATCGTTGAGAGTGACGAGTAGACTTGGAAGAGCTGACAGGCACTGAAAATCCCTTCTTTTTTCTGTCTCTTCTTCCATCTTTCCCTCCATACCTTCTTTCCTTCTTTCTTCTCCCTCCCTTCCTTCCTTCTTCCTTCTCTCCTTCCTTCTTCCCTCTCTCCTTCCTTCTTCCCTCCCTTCCTCTCTTCCCTCCCTCCCTCCCTCTCTCCTTTCCTTCCTTCCCTCCTTCCTTCAACACCTCATTTTCTCCAGCCCGGGAGCCAGACCCAAGTCAAGGAGCTCACAAGAATCCGGAAGACAAACCTAACAGGCAGGTGATGGTGATACAACTGGAAAAATTTTTTTTGAACTTTCTTTTTTCTAAATGATGTTTATGATTATAAATTGCCTGCGAAAGGTTCCTGTTGAGCTGTATTTCTGGCATTGTGGCTGGCTGGGATGTGTAAGGCTTCGGAAACTGGACTGCTGTATTGAGACATCTGAAGAGTGCGGGTGGTGCTGGGACGTGGCTGAATTAAAGGAAAGGTGAAGACCGTAAGCCAGGCGGCACACTGCTTGTTGGTTAACATGACCAATCACCTTGCATCAGGGTAGAAAGCCTTCACAGAATGACAGGGCTTCCTGCAACCCTTGCCCATGAGCCTCTGGGAGGCTTTTGCCGCAGGAGGGCAAAGGTGGTGGTCTCTTCACGGGCAGCCCCCTGCAGAGCTGGGAGCCACTCAGCAGGGCCTGGGAAAGCTCCCTCTTCCATCAGCTTTTCTCTCGCCCGTTCCTCCCACCAGTAAATCGGCTGATGGAGACCTAAGCCTTGATGTGTGTGCCTGGCACAGCAGCAGCAGCATCTCCTGGAACTCATCAGAAAGGCAGATTCGTGGGTTCCCCAAGACCAAGACCACCGAGTCAAACCCTTGAGGCTGGGGCCCTCCAGGAGTCTCATGTCCCTGCAGTCTGGGAGCCCCTGGCCTCCTATGTTGAGTATCTTGAAAGGACCCAGAGTGTGGAGTTAAGTTTGCTACAAGTCACTGGGCTCTGGGTCTGCTCTTTTAAGGACGTGCTCTTTGTTTTTGTTTTCACTTGGTCTCTTTCCTGCAGTCTTGAGATTTCCTCACTGAAATTGCTCCTCCAGGACCATGGACCACCTTCCCTTAACCTCATCCTAGGAAGTCACTCAGACTTGGCCTATCCCACACCAGAAAATGAAGGATGGAAATGATGCAGGAATTGGCAGAGGCTGGTCCAAGCTTCCCCTCCCAGGTCCCGGGGCGAGGACAGCGCCCCCAGCCCCACTGCCACTGCACAGTGCCACTCACCTCACTCCCCGGGTATCAGTGAACCCGCAAGAAAATAAACAAGCTTATTAACATTTGTAAATGTTGATGAGGCCTTTTTCCACCCTAAGGTGTGAAGACTTCATCAAAAATAAAGCATTTTTCTGATTCCACTGAGGGAGTCACATAATATAGGGAAGCTACAATTCGATTCTCGAGGTTCAGTAGTAAGAGTCTTTGGTGATAATTGTGTATATTTACTGGATCTTACTATATGTGAGGTACCGTCTTTTGACCCTTAGAGTTAAGTCATCTGGTGCAGACCTCCAGAAGGACATGGAGATAACTGCTGAGACTCCACTTATTCTACTGATGAAGAAACTGAAGTAAAATGCTGAGTGAACAAACCACTCATCTGAGCTCCTAAGAGAGGAGCCCAGGATTAGAAAGAAGCAGCCAGACTCTGGGAGTCACCCCCTACCCGTGGTCCCAGGTTGCCAGGGCAGAAAAGAGCTGGTGACTGCACTCAGAAACCTTCACCATCTGTACCTGGACAGAAGCTCACCTGCATTCTCTCCCCAGGCGGCCAGGCTCCAGATGAGGCTGGGGAGGAGGGAAGGGACAGGCTTGAGGCACTGGCTTGGTGTAACTGGGGCTGTGTGTCTGTGGCCAGGACCTGGTCATCTCCAAAGAACCCCTCAATAGTATCACGGTGGTGGTGTGATGGTCAGGAGAGGCACCTCCATCCAGACTGGCCACTTTGCCCCGGTTGGATCCTCCTACCAGGGGTTCTGGCAAAGACCCAGCACATCACAGGTGAACGGAGTTCAGATTTACTCTTCTCACCTTGGGCTTAGTCGTCGCTAGACAGGCGGAAGCTCTGGGCGTAGCTCTCGTGAGCTATTAGCCATCCCTTGCCAAGGCCTGGAGAAGCTGCTGTTTCCAAGAAAGCCAAGTGGCAGCTGAAAGCAGAGCCCTGGGACTGCTGACCTGCCAGTGTGTGTCACCTGTGTCTGCCACCTGTGTGTGTCACCCGTGTGTGCCACCTGTGTCCCACCTGTGTGTGTCACCTGTGTCTGCCACCTGTGTGTCACCCGTGTCTGCCACCTGTGTGTCACCTGTGTGCCACCTGTGTGTGTCACCTGTATCATCTGTGTCTACCTGATTACGCCACCTGTGTGTGCCACCTCTGTGCCCTGTTTATGCATCTCCTGTGTCACCTGTGTGTCACCCGTGTATCCTCTGTGTATGCATCTCCTGTGTGTCACCCGTATATCCTCTGTGTATGCATCTCCTGTGTGTCACCTGTGTGTCACCCGTGTATCCTCTGTGTATGCATCTCCTGTGTCACCTGTGTGTCACCCGTGTATCCTCTGTGTATGCATCTCCTGTGTCACCTGTGTGTCACCCGTGTATCCTCTGTGTATGCATCTCCTGTGTCACCTGTGTGTCACCCGTGTATCCTCTGTGT
>CAUYLG010031776.1:67500-125594 GCA_963573385.1 Cacajao melanocephalus | reverse complement strand
GCTGGAGTGCAGTGGCGCGATCTCGGCTCACTGCAACATCTCCTTCCTGGTTCGAGTGATTCTCCTGCCTCAGCCTCCTGAGTAGCTGGGATTACAGGTGCCTACTAACACACCCGGTTAAGTTTTGTATTTTTAGTAGAGTCAGTAGAGACAGGGTTTTGCCATGTTAGTCAGGCTGGTTTTGAACCGCTGACCTCAGGTGATCTGCCCACCTCAGCCTCTCAAAGTGCTGGATTATAGACGTGAGCCACTGAGCCTGGCCGAGAGGTTCTTTTTAAATTTAAAAATATTTAATTGACAAATGAAAATTATATATAATCAAGGTGCATACATAATGATTTAATATGCTTGTACATTGTATATTGACTACCACAGTATAATTAACATATCCTTTACCACCCATAGTTACCATTGTGGTGTGTGGGGCAGATGTGAAGGTTGAGGACACTTATAGTCTGCTCTCTTATCAAAGTTCAAGTAAACAATACAGTATTACTAACTATGGTCACTATTCTATACATTAGATGCCCAGAAGTTATCCATCTTATAATAAAGTTTGCACCCTCTGATCAAATTGCCCCAGCCAGTCTGTGCTCCCCACCACCCCTGTCAACCACCATTCTACTGTCTGCATCTACGAGTTTGACCTCTTAAATTTTGGAGGTTTTAAATATCACTCTGGTCTAAACCTGAACTAGCTAGTTCAGTAGCTACTAGCGGGATGCAACCATTTAAATTTCAATTTAAAATAATTAAAATTAAACAAGGTTAAAAATCCAGTTTATCAGTCACACAAGCCAGATTTCAAATACTCAATAACCACATGTAGCTACTCTATTGGAGAGTGCAGATATTAAAAATTTCTATTAGACAGCACTGGCACCACATATATTAATCAGTGAACTGAGAGTCTGGTTATTTGTTACTAAAAGTTATCAGAAGACTTTAGTTATTACCTGAGTGTGAGCAGATAACATGATGTCACAGAGTAGGATTAAATGGCCCAAAGAAGAACAGAATGGTTGATCTGATTTCACTTGATGAGTCACAGCTCTTTGGGGCTCTGTTTTTATACCCAGGTAAAACTCGCCGCCCAATTTAAAAGTATTGATTATTATTGAAAACAATACAGGCCAAATTTAGTACCTGGGCATCTATCTGCTTCCTTATTCAGCCTTTATTTTCTTTCTTGGAAAATTTCGGTAGAGTGAGGGAAGAATATAAAAAATCCAGGGAAGTCATTTAATCCAAATAAATGATGAAACTTGTGATACTCTAAATGGGGGTCTAGATTTAGAAAAATGGGTGTAAAAATAAAACACCACTGAAGTGTTATAAATAGTGTGAAAAATTTGTGGGGTTGAAAATTTGAAAATTATTTATCAACTTATTTCTCAAACTTGTGTAAATTTTATTTCAGTTTTAAGTCTTACAGTAATCACTAACATGCATCATTTAGATGCTTGAAAATCTTCTCGGACTCTCATGTGTTTTGTAGTAACAATCATAGTTTTCTTTTTAGTCATGTGTGTAACTTAGAACAGAAGGCAATTCAATTTAGTGTCCTTACAAGATATTTGTTTTCTTTTTATCCATTACTTTCCCAAGATTTAATGTGACATATTAAAAACATAAAATCATATGAAATACTTTATAATAAACACCAACCTACAAAAAAATTCTTAGCACATTACTCCATGGGGAAATAAATGTAAGCTTTCTGCTGAAAACATATGGTAAGCTCACAAGCAGCGCTTTTGCAGGTGTTTTAAATGGGAATAATGTTGCTGTAAGTCTCCAGAAAAAATGATAGCATATTAGTGCTAGAGACACTAAAGCACTTAAAGTCAAATCATCCCCTTTGACAGTTGTGGAAACTGAGGCCTGTTGCCATTTTCCTCAAGTGGCAACATAATATGAAAATTGAGAACGTGGATTGGAATTGGAGAAACTAAATCCATGCCCTGACCCTGGCCCATATCTACTGGGCAAATCTGGGCAAGTAGCTTAATAGCTCTAGATTTCAAGTTCTTCCCATGTGAACTTAGATAGTAATACCACCTAATATAATTACAAACTGATCAATTTCTTATGAGATGGAGGATGTTTGTAACATAAAATTTATGGTAGCCATCATTTCTCTCCTCCATTTAGTGCTTTAAATTTTTCTATAATTACCTGCTTAAAGTTGCAAGACAAAGTGCATGAAGTCCCCAGCCATTCACTTTCCTCTGTTGCCCTCTGGTCAGGGAATCCCAGGATCTCATATGTTGGCAGCAGGGGTCAGCCCTGCTGAACTATTTTTCCCAAAAGAGAACTTTAGCACCAGAGTAGGATTAGGAGGGGGAATTGAGGTGGTGTCCACTCTCAGCTACATTTGCTTCCAGAATCCTCTTCCATATTTTCCTGCCCCAAGAACAGAGGAAATTCTACCCTTCTCTCAGTCCCAAGTCCTCTTCCATTTCCTCTCCCAGAACAAGTGAAAAATTTTTCAGGGAAAAATACACCTTCTTAAACATGAGTTTTGTGTGCAGGATTTTGCATATAGACTGTCTTTGCAACAGTTAAGGGACAAACTGGAAACAAATCAATATGAGCAGAGCAGGAAACTACTCTGAACCAACAACCGCTCACTACAATGCATAGCCTATATTGGGGAAACAAATGGCTATAAAAGAGGACACTGGGGCTGTTCTAAATTTAATTTCCAAAGTATTTATCAACTCCAGACATACGTGAGGCAATCATAAATAAATAAAGTAGAAAGTATAAATCTGTCAAATAAATGAGAGAGTATAACCAAACCCATTATATTCTGAATAGTACACAGGGATCCAGCTGGCCCGGATATTAGACTCTAGGAAAAAGACCCTGGTCCTAAAACTGTAGTTTACATGCTGTTTGACAATGGGACCACTGGCCTTTGTTCTGTTGTGGTCAGGAGCTGGAGTCCAAGTTCTGCAGTTAGAGCTTGTGTTATGGGAGAGCCTTCACCTCACCCTCTGTTCTTATACCAACAGTGAAGTACAGCTGGTCTCCATGCCTCGTAGATTTTAGTTTGAAAATTATCTGTTCTTTAAGAGCATCCCAAAATCTCAACTCAAGGGTAAAATGTGTATATATTATATACATATAATGTTATATTTATATAAAAGAGAAATATATTTATATAAATATAAAATTATATTAATTTAGATACTATAAAGCATATTATATAATCATGATATAATTATTTATTTTAATTACCAATTATATTTAATATATAATCAATTATATTAATTGTATGAAGAATTATTTAAATTATAAATTTAAATTTATATAAAGAGAGAGAATTGAGAGTGGACACCACTGCAATGATCCCTCTTAATCCTACTCTGGTGCAAATATACATATATATATATATATATATTTAAAATTTTTTAAATTATCAAATCCAGTATGTACATCAAATTGCCATTTATTTCTTCAAGTAACAGAAACATAATATCAACCAATCACACCTTTCCCATATTCTGATTGTGTTTATATTCTAAGACACTTTGAAGTAGCATTGTTATTGAAACACCAGGGGTTTGTTCTAGGTCCCACTGCTTGCCAAACAGAAAGCCAATCACTGAGATAATGAGTATTGCCTGGGAAGAAGGCTTTAATCAGGTGCTACAGAGGAGATAGGGGAAAAAATCTCAAATCTATCTCCTCAACTGACTGAAATTAGGGGTTTAAAAATGCAGGGAAGAAATGTAACTATGTGTGGGAAAACAGCAGTTAGGGAGGGATAAGGAAGATGAGTTGGTCAACAGGAAGCAGATAGTCAGTTGAACAATTATGACAGGTGAGGCGTCTGGTGACTCATTGTCTAGATGCAGTGATTTGCTAAGTTTCAGTTCTTTGATACCATATCAGGCCTGATGGCTGGTTTCCTGAGAAAGGAACTCAGATTAGACAAATGAAACTTTCTCAGCTTTTTAATTCTGGGAAGGTCCATTTCTATGTTTATTCAAAAGGAATTGTAAACATCAGTTCTATAGGACAATTGGGCAGTTTCGGTCCCCTTTTTTCTATTTATCAATTCATCAAATATAGAGTATCTGTTCATCAATTTCTGTGACTGCTTTATGATAAAGAGAGGTGTTGTGGACAGCTCCAAACATGGCCACCCATGAATTAATAGTTAATCTAATACTATAGTTTTCTTCTGCAACACAATCTCTCTTCAGTCATATAAGAATATATTCTTAAGGACAAGGTCTATTTTTCCCAAATATTACAACATTGTACCCATAATACAGTTTTTCCTCATTACCCAAAGGAAAAGATCTGAATCCAACTCAAATTACTGATTGAGTTGAATTACCCTGGAAATAAACACCATTTAAACATTTCTAATCTCACCTACTTTTCCAAATAATAAAATATTTGTACCATTTCTGTTCTGTAAAATATATGTACAATTTCTGTTTAGAACTTATGAGGATAAGACTATTTTCTTTGCCAGGAACCTTAAAGCACTTATAGCTTCCTAGATCATCAACAGTAAGCAAAAACAATCCAATTTTAAATAGCCAGTGTGTTGTATCATTTTTTTGGAAGCTTGACAAAGGTAGTTTTGAATTTTACATAAATAGAGCAAATGATGAATTATTGGAAATGCATAGGAAACAAATGACAATTTATAGAACCAAATACAGGCCTTCCAGCAGAAACTAAAAAAAAAAAAGTGGTTTTATATATGTATATGTAAGTAAAACTCAAAAGAGATGAAAGAGTAAATAAATGAAAATTAAAAGCAAAAACAAAAAACCCAGAAAACTAACCCTGAATTTTTCTCCTACTCAGTTTACCTTAGAGGCTATAGTGTTACCCAGAATCTAAAAAAGAAAATACAAAAAAAGATGAATATTCTGTTCCTGATATATAAATTAACATCTTTAAGTCTACCAACACCACTATACATTTTATGCAACTAAGAGGTTTACTTCAAGCACATGACCAGTAAACATTTTAGTTCTAGTACTACCTATGCAGAATAGCAAATATAGTATGAAATAAAACAATGAAAGCATTTATGTGAAATTTGGTTCCATGCTAAATCTGTCTTTGTGCTTATCTATACTAAAAAGGAATTTTCAAATACCAGTATTTTTCTTACATTATTTCATATTTTACCTTTATCATGATTAGGAGCATTGATTATGAGCAATGTTAATTAGTTGCATTTTTCCAATTTTCTGTCTCATCTTAAAGAATGTTTTATTACCTAAACTTTTTCAACTTCCTATTTTCTCTGAAAGTATATGAAGATAAACACAGAAACAGGAATAAAAGTATATATATGACTTACACAGACCATCTATGACATGCTTGGACTTTCTTTTATCCCAAATTTTATTTTTATTTTCTTTTTTGATAAACAGTCATTTTGTTTTATGACAAAAAATTATTATAATTCATAATTTGAATAAATGGATAACTTCTGAATTAGACAAAATTATTCTTTTTCTCAATAAAAACACATCTTCTTTAGCATATTTTATAAATAGAATTATAACTTTAAACTTTTGTGAAAGTCTAGGAAGCAATAAATCCTGAATTATCAGAGTTAGCATTTGATAGCTGAAAACATTCCATAATTTTTTAAAACATGTTTTCCCATATCATAACCCTCTAGTAATTGGAAATGATCCAGACATCAAAGGAACATTAAAATAATTTTAAGATTTTTAAATTATGCATAAGTTTTCTGATGTTAAAAGAAAAACTTCAGCCTAATTAAATTGAAAAGAGTTTAATTGAGCAAAGAACAATTTGTGAATCAGGCAGACTCACACACCAGAGTAGGCTCAAAGATTCTGGTGCAGCCATGTGGTAAAAGAGGATTTATGTACAGAAAAAAGAAAGTGATGTACGCAAATCAGAAGTCAAGTACAGAAACAGCTAGATTGGTTATAGCTCGGTTTTTGTCTTATTTGAACATGATTTGAACAGTTGGTCACATTTGGTTGGCCAAAATTTGATGATTGGCACAGGAGTACATTATAGTCTGTTTACACTTCTATTTAGGCTATAGTTCATTATGGACAGAGAAACTTTTACACAAAACTTAAAATATGTAAGGAGGAACTTTTAGACTAAACTTGATTTAACAGTTCCCTCCTTTTGGTCATTCTTTCAATTTTTAGAGATTGACCAAAAGTTTAGTCATTGATGGTACTATCATCATTGTAACTGTACTTATTTGCTCTTGAAACCCCCTGGGAAATAGAACTATGGGTTTTTTAAGATAGGAACAAGAACTTCAGGTCATTTTGTTAAAAGGGTTTCAGTAGAGGGTACCTCCTTATTCTGGAACATCCTGTTTACAGGGAAAAAAATAAACAAAAAAAACTAAATCTGGTCTTTTCTAGGATCTATGTGTTTCCTTAAAGTCTTAATTTAATTATGTCATGTTTAGCATAAGGGATTCCATTTTGGTCTGGTCTGTTCTGTTGGGGCCTAGTGTATAAGCTCAGTCCAAAACAATGGCCTCCAATAATTTTCTTCTAAAAATGTCCCCCTTTTAGTCAGGTTCTCATTTAGGTGAAAGTGTGACCAAAACTTATGGCCTTAGTGCCACTCTCAGTTACTATTATTTTGGGTTTTCAATATCAGAATGTCATTCATAGGTTATGGTGCCCTCATGGTCACACATTTTTTTCAGCTCTTGTCATTCCAGTTGAAGAGAGACCATTTGATATTCTAGAGATGGCTGCATGCAAACTTTTAAAACTTTTCAGAGACTACAGTGCATCAGGGAGACTACTATTATGACTATCAGAAGGATAATGCCAGAAGTTTGGAGTATGCTCCTTACCCAGGGTCTCCATAAACCAAACCAACTAAAGTCAACAGGTCAAAGAATAAGCTAGATAAAAAGTCTACTTGCTTTAACTAGGCAGTCTCTTAGTTAATCCTCTACTATTTAATCTCTGTAATATCCAATGCGATATATTTCACCATGAGAAACAAGTACCATCAGCTCCACAGTTACCTCTCTGTTTAGCCAGGAAGTAATCCAGAGGAATTCTATTATTTAGCATCACTTTCACAAGCGAATATAAAGTCTGTTGTGTAATCATAGCTTTTATGGTAGAATCTACTATAGAGCCTATGATGAGGAATGAATTTCTAATCATTGTCTCCTTTACTAACCACAGAAAAAAGAACCTAACAAACGATGCCCTTCCAGAAGAGTGAAGACCTTCTAGCAATGTTCTTTTTAACCCACACTGTAGGTTAAGAGGAGTGAATCAATGTTCTTTCTGACTGATTATGGAGCAATGTATTTACCATTAAAATTTCTCATCTACATTGGGCCTTCATCTTCCATCTAGCAACACATAAGTTTATTGTATTGGTCCATCCTTGTACTGCTATAAAGAAGTACCTGAGACTGGGTACTTTATAAAGAAAAGAGGTTTAATTGACTCACAGTTCTGTAGGCTGTATGGGACGCATGGCTGGAGAGACCTCAGCAAACTTACAATCACGTCAGAAGCTGAAAGAAAAAGAGGCACATCTTCACATGGCAGAGCAGGAGAGGGAGAGTGAATGGGAGGGTGCCACACACTTTTAAACAACCAGACCTCATGAGAAACTATCATAAGACAGCACTAAGGGGATCATATTAAACCATTAGAAACCACGTCCATAATCTAATCACCTCCCACCATGCCCCACCAACACTGGGAATTACAATTCAACGTGAGTTTGGGTGGGGACACCAACCCAAACCATATCTGTTATCCATGTATAAGTCTGGCCACAAAACCCTTCACAAAATAAAAGTATACCCCATGAGTGCACACAACAGACCCCACTTTTACTCCTATTGTTTATAGAAGCATAAGTAAGGGGAAAATTCAAAGATAAGCATCTCATGGTAGTAGAGAAGGTTTGATCTGTGATCTTGGGATAAAGCTGGTCACACAAGGATGCCATCTTCTGGGAAGAAAAACTTCCCTGGTTAGCTTTACCTTAAGGGTTCCAAAGGGTGTCCAGTTTCAAGAGTGTGGAGGCATGCTTCTGAGTTGTAAAATTATGAACCCAAGGTTCAAGGTCCTGAAGTTTTGCTGCAATGTGGATGGCATGAGGAGTCTTTCTTTGGTGTTCTCAGACAATTCATTCTTTGGGTTATAGATTATGATTGTCCTCAGTCAATGAACCATGAAAAACTTTCTGTACCTGGTGAAAATACACAGTTGCATAATAAGCTACTGCTATAACATCAGCTCTCTTGCACGGAAAATCTTTTATAGAACCAGAAAACATGTTGAAAATGACAACTGAATGATATCCCTCTATAAATGTTTAAGTGTTCTATCAGATTGTGGAATGTACTTGAATCTTTGTCTTCCCAGGAATATTGGTTTGACAAACCAAATATTGGTCATAAACTATTTTAGCAATTTATAAGCTACCACAGCAATGTTTATTTAATTTTGGTCATTTTATTTTTTTCATGATGAGTCATGGAATGCAGAACTTTTAATACCAAAAGCTTTAAGGACTCAGGAAGGATAAGGCAGCCATCTGCTTCTCCATGCTTGATATTGGACTTGTGTCCTTTTGAATACCAGTTGTTTCCCCAATTAAGGTGCATAACACTGATAACTGGTGGCTTATCATACAAAATTTAACTTAGATCATGGAGTTCATTCAAATTGTATATTTAAACAATTTCAATATTGGCTGATTTAGCATGAAAACTGGCAAATAATCTATTTGTATTTAATTAGTTTCTGTTCTACCTGGGTTAGCAGTTTTACAAATCAGTCAATCTTTTCATTAAAGTTCCAGGACTTCAGCAAGATGCAGTGGCTCAGACCTGTAATCCCAGCACTTTGGGAGGCTGAAGCACGTGGATCTCTTGAGGCCAGTAGTTCGAGACTAGCCTGGCCAACATGGTGAAACCTCATTTCTATTAAAATATACAAAAGTCAGTCAGACATGGTGGCACACACCTGTAATCCCAGATAATCAGGTGGCAAAGGCACAAGAATTGCCTGAACCTGGGAGGCAGAGGTTGCAGTGAGCCGAGATCATGCCACTCCAACCGGGGCAACTTGTGCCAGTAATGTAAACTTCTGACATTTAGTTGTATTTTTATTCTACATACCATTTTTTTCATTCAAAATTAAATTCATTACTAGTTCTTCTGACTACATGATTGTACATCTTTGAAAATTGTTTTCTTCTAGAGTGTTCTCCATAATACTTGGAGTGAAAATTTTACATACATTTGTACAATGCTGGATTATATTAAACTAGCAGTATGAAATTTAGGAATAGACAATTTTCATAGAAATATAGTTTTGCTTACTCTATATTCTCAATATCCTGCACAAAATATGTGGCTTCTAGTAACTCTCAATAATTATTAAAATAATGAACAACTGCTAATGCAGTACAGTGGCCTGTTCTCTTCTCATTACTGAAATATTTTGTCCTATGCAATTTCCACTTACAAAGATTATATTCAACTTCTAATGCTAGCTCAAATAACACTTTCTCCATTAGTCTTGGCTTAGTCTCTTAGCTAGAATTGACCTCTTTTCCTCTTGAACTTGAACAATACATTTATTTTTAATTATTTTTAATTTTGAGATAATTGTAGATTTATATACATTTATAATAAATATGACAGAAAAGGTCTATGCATCATTTTGTGGTAATATTTTGTATAATTATAGCACACTAGTACACCTTGAAAATTAATATCAATGAAATCCATCAACCCTATTCAGATCTCACCAGGTTTACATACACTTTATTTATTTATTTATTTATTTATTTATGAATCTGGGTCTCACTCTGTCACCCAGGCTGGAGTTCAGTGATGCAATCATGGCTCACTGCAGCCTCAACCTCCTGGGCTCCAGCAATCCTCCTGCCTCAGCCTCTCCACTAGCTGGGACCAAAGGCACACGCTACCATGCCCAGCTAATTTTTTGTAGAGATGGGTTTCATCATTGCTCAGGCTGGTCTTTAATTCCTGGGCTCAAGTGATCCTCTTCCTTCAGCTTTCCAAATTGCTAGGATTACAGGTATGTGCCACTGATCCTGTTTGCACTCATTTATGTTTGTGTATGCATTTGGTTCTTTGTATTATTATCACATTTGTAGATTTCTATGATTATTACCACAATAAAGATACAGAACAGTTCCATCATAAGTACTCCTTGTGCTACTATTTATTGGCATAGCCATTTCTTTTTCTCCTTACCTGTTTAATCCCTAGCAACCACCAATGTATTCTGCATTTTATATCATTAAAAATGTAATATAAATAAAATCACATGCCAGGTAACCATTTGGGGTTGAGTTTTTTTATTCAATTTAATACCCTTGAGATTCATCCAAGTTATTGGGTGTTATCAATAGTGGTTCCTTTTTATTGTGCAATAGTATTCCATGGTATTAATGTGTCCGTTTATTCACACATGAGAGGATGTTTGGGTTGTTTCCCATTTGAGGCTATTATGAATAAAGTTATTCTGAACATTCATGATCAGGCTTTTATGTGAACATAAGTTTTTATTTCTTTGAGACAAATATAAAAACATTTTAATATTAAGGAACTATTAAAAGATTAAATGTTGGTGGAAATGGAAACTTATAGTATCTAAGAAACTGAGTTTCCATAAAAGCTAAGTATTGTACTGTTAGCTAATGTATAGAACTTGTTTAATAACTACAACGTAATGACCATTTGATTCTACTCACTTTGGCTCTATCTAGAGAGACAGTATTGTGATCATGGGTATTTGATGCACACATACACAATCAAAAAACGCAGTCAATCTACTAATTATTTGCAATTCATTACAAAGAACATACTGTTTGATGTTTTTATTGAACAACTGAATTCTCTACTAGTTCCAAACAACCAGAGAGTTACTATTGATCTTGTTGTTTTTTTAAGTCGCTTGTCAGTCAAGGTTACATCCTTTATGCAACATTTTTTTTTTCTCCAGAATGTGCTTCAATTTTCTAAATGAGACACGTCTTTGCTTTCTAATTCATTGAAAAGAAAGAGTCCATTCAATATATGTCCCCTTATCTCAAGATACTTCTATTATTGTTCTCATTTTCTATTATTTCTTAACCTGTATAAGGGAATGTGTGTATGTAAATACATTCCAATTGTGGAAGGTAATACACACCTTAAATTTCATACCTTTATAATTCTTTACCTTCCTTCTTCATTTAGTTTCTTCTTTTCTCCTTCAAATATACAAAACCTCATTCTGTAAAATTATTTTATTTAGTACTCTTAAAGTTTTTTTTCCTTTTAATTATCAGACTTTTCAGATGTGTGGTTCATAACCTCAGGTTTTACTTTCTTTCAATCTAATCCTTTATTAACTCTCTGAAATACATTTTCTGTTTTTACCATTCAGCTAAAACTACAATTTCAACTTTGACAACAGTAGTCTTTTTATTCTATAATAATAATAATAACAGTCTCTCTATTGTCATGTTTTCTGACGCTACTGTCAAAGTTGGTTACCGATTTCATCTAAAAATTTTCTCCTGTCAGTGGTATCTGGAATAGTTTTTTTTTGTTTGTTTTACTTGAAATAAATACTCAAGTTGGATGATTTCTTCTCCATTCTGTGAGGGTTTGCATGTTCCTCCTTTTTTTTTTTCTTTTAAGCGTAAGTCAGCTAGACTAATAAAGATGCCATCAAAAGAAAGGTTTAAGATGTGTTCTCTGACCATGGAGTCAAGGCCTTAACAGAAACCAAGTGTCAAAGGGGACAGTAAGGCCAGATGCATGAAAACACATCATACTTCAGTGAATTTCTGGCATATACTCTGAATGAAAGAAAGCATCCATACACAGCACCACACGAGCCTTTTATTTTATTTATTTAGTTTTGCTGGTAGGGTGAACCCTGACTTCATTTCCATTCCTCTTACTGCCAAATAAATATCACTCACAACCTCAAAAAATGTTTTACAGAAGTAATAAGAACTTCATTAAAAAAGCAAGAATGTATAAACAGGTTTTTTATGCTCCATCTCCCCAGAAATAGAAAAGTCAACTGCATATATAGTAGATATTTTTAAACTTTTGTTTTTAATTGACATATAATTGTACATATTTATGGGTACAGTGTGATGTTTCAATACATGTACACATTGTGGGCAATTCAAGTCACGGTATTTAACATATTTATATTCTCATGTATTTATCATTTATTTGTGGTGAGAACATTCAAAATCCTCTCTGGTAGCTATTTTGAAATATACAATATGTTATTATTGACCATAGTCACCCTACTGTACAATAGAACAGCAGAACTTATTCTCCCTATCCAATTGTAATTTAGTACCCATTGAACAGTCATAAAATACTTCAAAACACTTCATTCTGAAGATTTGATGCAGGTTTATCTTGACCTACACTTACCTGTTTAAATACAGAATGGAAAAATATGTTTGTTACCTACACTTCTGGATCATAGTACCTTACTTTTCAATGACTTTTTTGATATAGCTTAAGAAACTAAATTCAGATGCCAAGACTATACTCTCCACATGTGTGTGAGTATACACACACACACACACACACACACACACACAGAGAGAAACAAACAAAAATAAACTTTTTTGCTCTCATAAAAGGATCTAGAGTCATTTCCACGATTTTGAAAACGCAAGCCATCAAATTGAGGTATCCTGAGCAAAAGGAGAAAAACACAACCTCAGCTGTATATAGTGTTCACTTTCATCTAATAGAGTTAATATAAATCTTTGCAGCTATATTCCTTAAAAAATGAAATTAAAACTATCAAACTTTTGAAGTACCTCATGTGACAATAACTTCTTTTGGCCTTGCATTTCTCTCCTACCCTTACCTTACTTTTACATATCCTCAAACATAATAAGCCTGCCACCACTAATGTTATAAAGTAGTAATTGTTCCTAATTGGTAGGGAGGCGACAGACCATTCTGGTAATGTTGTGAAACTGTAAGAAAGGAGGAGTGAGAACATTCACAGGCCCAGCAGTAATTATCTACTAATTTGGCCTGTTTGTGTGGGGACAGCTCATTATAGCCCTTAAGAAACCTCAGAATAAAGAGGGGAAGTAGGTAGGAGGCAAGGTTAAATAATTAGTGTTCGGCAGGTTTTTTTTTTTTTTTTAAAGATTCAAAGAATAGGATTAAGAGTGGGAAATGTGACCAGAGTCACAATTAAGGAATGGTAGAATGTTCTGAACTAAGTGAGTTTTATGTTTTTGTGGGAGTAGAGGTACATAAGAATCCTATATTATGGCATAAAAAATGACATGTCACTTTTATTACACTTTTTCAATTATGACCCTGATCATCTCCTTACATTTTATGGTGCCAATCTCATGCTTAACAGGAGATTTATTCTCATGAGTCTTAAAAAGATTTTCACAGTTTTCATAAAATAATGTATAAAAAGGTTTTCATATCATCTTGTCTTTAATATTTGTAGATTTGCTTTGGGAGTTGGAAACATATACTTGTATGCACACACATGCGGAAGTAGCATAATACAGACTTTGCAAATAGTCATTCAACTATAACTCTGTTGGCAAACTTGAACTCCTAGATTTCTCACTTATGTATATCTGATACCTCTATTTTAAAAGTATGTATGCTTACTCTTGGTTTTATATGAAAATGTACACATATACATTCAGAAACATATACATACATATGTTTGGTAAATAATTAATTTGTATAGTCTTAACCAAGATTTTCTAAAAGCATCATTTTTAACAGTTTATTTTAATAAGTAACATTTTTCTAACCAATTTATGTGATTGCAGTTAGTGTTTTTATCTGCTTAATACAAAGTGAAATGCAGTGGTTGAAAATGTTAATTCAAATGAGCTCTGTAACTTGAGTTACCGATAAAATACCTATGTATGTCTTAAATATGTACTCATTAAAGGACATTGGGAAAGTTCTAGAAAATTATATTCCCCATTCCTTTGCTAAGAGGTGAGACTATTCCTAATTGCAATATGTAAATAGAAACATTGATGGGTCCAACAAATTTAGGCTAAAATGTGATATTAATATTGCAAAGGTCATACATTTTATTACGTATACATTAAATAATTATTCTCTATAATTCAAAATAAACTTCTTAAACCAAGAGGTGAATTAGAAAAGTATTCTTCTCTATGTAAGAGGAGTCATGTGGTATCAATATGTTTGTGAATAAATTAGTAAAAATTTATCGCCAACATTTGGAAAACATTTTAAAACAAGTCACAAGCCCTATCTACTCTTTGTTAAGCATTATCTTTATGCATAAAGTTACTGCGGCATATGAATTATTACATTTTTTTTCTCATTTTGCTTCTCACTCTTTTTTTTTTTTTTTAGAGGAAGAGTCTTGCACTGTTACCAGGCGCCAGGCTGGAGTGCAGTCTGGCGAACATGGCTCACTGCAACCCCCGCCTCCCGGGTTCAAGCAATTCCCCTGCCTCAGCCTCCCGGGTAGCTGGGACTACAGGCACACGCCATCACGCCCAACTAATTTTTTTTGTATTTTTAGTACAGACGGGGTTTCACCATGTTGGCCAGGATGGTCTCGATCTCTTGACCTCATGATCAGCCCGCCTCAGCCTCCCAAAGTGCTGGGATTACAGGCTTGAGCCACTGAGCCCTGCCCATTTTCCTTCTCTTTGAAGCACTAATATGTTTCAATGAATGGCATGTTATTGTGTGTTTTTCTATGTTTTTTTTTTTGTTGTTGTTGTTTTATTAATTTCTTAAATTTTCTGCAGACACGAGGGTGACTTATGAATGACATGTTTTGGCTACTTAGCAACTCCTGAAGCTCATGACATGTAAAACTGAATAAAAAGAGTTTACTTCTATACTGTCTTTTCAAATACTTATTTGTATTTCATTAGACTCATAGTTTTCAAATTATTCTTCTCAAAATTAATTAGAAGGCTATAAATAATTATGTGTCATTTCCTCAATTTGCACTTCTACTCACCTTCAATTTTCTCAATACAAAAACAACATCAAAAATGTCAAATTCTTTGTCTCCCTAGCTTATTAAAGAATTGGGTAAGGGGCCAGACACAGTGGCTCATGCCTGCAATACCAGCACGTTGGGCGGCTGAGGCCAGAGGATCACTTGAAGCCAGAAGTTTGAGATCAGCCTAGGCAACAAAGCAAGACCCTATCTCTCTAAAATTTAAAGAAAAAATGGGTTAAGAAGGTGGAATAGCTAGATATTACATTTACTATTTGCCTAAGAATAGGCTACTGCCATAGAAATCCAGTTGCTATGGGTCTATCAGATTATAAATGCTTAATCTGCAATCTGAGAAACAACACTTTGGAGAATAAAGATTTAAATGTCTTCTCAGGTCCCTTTGTTTGATAATAATATTCCCTCTAAGAATAAATGGCCACACAAATATATTATTGTTTTATCTGATCTATTAGAATTATACTGGCATTTTACTGCCAAAGTATCATAGATGATTACTTTGGCACAGATATTAATGCCAAATATTTTATGTGCTTCCTTATAATTTCTAACCTCCCTTGCAGTTAGCCTGGGACTGTGTGTGTAGTTCTTGCTAATGGGCTAAAAGTGCAATTACATGGCACTGCCGAAGAAGTTAAGAGAAAATGTGAGTGGTTCACCCTTTATCATCACCTGTTTTGAGTATCCTGGAAAAAATCCACGAAGATTTGATAGCATCACAGCATGGAGCACCCTAGTTTCAGAGTCATGTCTTGGAGACAGCCTGGAGGGTGTACAAATACACAATGGGCTTTATATGCTGAGAAATAAATCTTTGTTGTGTTAAGTCACTTTGTTGTCTTAAGACTTTTGATTATGCATTTGTTACCACTCTAAAGCCTGGACTCAAATGAGTACTACCGGCCCTAAAGTTTTGATGTAACAAGATACTATAATTCACAATTAACTTTTATGTTATCTCTCACTGACATCTTAAACTCCTAAATTTGGAAACGCTATCAGGAAATTAAAAAGAGAAGTATTTTTTTTCAATCTACAAAACATTTTTTAATTCAAAATTTTAAGTAATAGGAATGTAGAAGAAATAGACACTCCAACCAGTACAACTAAAAGTCCAGATAAAAGAAGTTAAAAGATACTTGAAAGCTACAGAGGCAACCAGTACTTGAGGGTCCACTAATTCAAAGATGAATTACAATAAAGAAATTGACCTTTTAAGAGAATCTTTTCCTCTGAGGCATTTGCTAATATTTTTGGTAATGGATAAGAAACAGATAATCTATTCAGGTGACTAAAACTAAAAGGCAGAAAAGCTAGTAGATATTTGGAAATCTCAAGTAGCTAGAAAGACAATATTGTAGTTCAGAGCTGCTTAGACAATTAGGATTTACAGAGATAAGCAAGTAGAAGAGCAAAAGATCTTGGAGAGAAAAAGACATATTATCATTAAAACAGCAGCAGTAAGACTAACAACTAGCTAAATTCTAACAGAAACAATGGAAGCTAGAAGACAAAGGAATGCCATCTTTAAAGTACTAAGAGAAAATAGCGACCAACTTACAATTCTATACCTAGTAAAAGCATTATTTAAACATGAAATCAAGGTAAAGACTTTGCCAGACAAACAAAAATTTAGATAATTTGTCACCAGAAACCCCTCCTCACACATACACAAAAATAAGCTTAGTGAAGATCTCTAAGGCTAGGAGAAATAGTGCTGGAAAAAAGCATGGAAATACAGAAAAAAATGAAACACAATGTATAAAGTAAATAAATGGGTAAATATGCATGAATATTGACTATTCAAAATAATACTTTTAATATTGTATTGGTCCAAATTATGTGAAGAATTAAAATTCATAACAAGGACACAAATACAAAAATGGCAATAAGTGGAATTAATGTATTCTAATTTTGTTATATTTTTTGGTACATGGTATAGGTTCTAATGTACAATAGACAGTAATGTATAATTGGTGCATTTTAATCTGGAGTGAAAATAATTTATCAATAACATGCTAAAGGAAAAGAAAATAATAAAAAATTATACAACTAGAAAAGAGACTATGAATCGATGGATAACTGTAAAATAAATAGTGAATTAGAGATATAAAACCAAATATGTCAGTAATTACACTAAATGTAAATAGGTTAAATATTCAAATTAAAAGACAAAAACTTCAGACTCAGAATAGACGGTCTAATTATACACTGTTCAAAGAGATCTATAACAAATATAAGAAAGAAGAAGCATTGAAATAAAAGTACAGAGAAGAAAATAAATACAAATTAAAATAAAACTCTTGCTAATGTGTTAATGTCAGAAAAAAATAGACTTAAAAGCATTGCCAGATTTAAAGATAATAATTTCATAATGACTAGGAGGTCAATTCACCCAGCAAACGTAACCATTGTAAATGTATATGTAGTTGATAACATGCTAAAAATTATATAAAGCTAAAAACGTCAGAACTAAAAGGAATAGTAGACAAATTCATAATCTAGGTGGAATATTTTCATACTTCTTTCAATACTGATAAAGCCAGACATTGAATGTTAATAGGAAAAAAGATCTGAGCAACAGGATTAACCAATCTTAGATAATTGACATTTGTAAAACAATTGAGCCAACCACAACAGAATGTACATTTTACAACTGCACATCAAAATTTTCCCCAAATCATGGTATACCAGAATATAAAGAAAATCTAATGAAAATTCTAAGAAATGTAGTAATATATGCTGTTTTATTTCAGTAAAATTAAAGTTAATTATAAATGGCAAAAATTAGAATATTCCCAAATATCTGGAAATACACATTACTTAATGGTCTTATGGTTAGAAAATATGAGGAAAATTAAAAATACTCTGAGCTTAATTTTAATGAATATAAAATAACAAATTTGTAAGATAAAGATAAATGTTGGCCTACAAAGGAATCTGTAACCAATAAAAGCATATAATAGAAACTTTTTTTAAAAAAAGGCTAAAAGTCAGTGATATATAGATTTTATATATGTTATATAATATCATAAAGTTAGGAAAACAGCAAAATAAAAGAAAATTAAGAAGAGAAAATATGAGAAAAAATGAAGTTATAGATAGCAAATACATATTGCCTGAAGGCAATTTTTTGAAAAGAATAGTAAAATAACATAATTATTCAAGGGAGATGAAAAAGCACAATTTACTAATACCAGAAATGAAAGTGGATAAAATAATTACAGATTCTACAATAACTAAAAAGCCACTAAAATAATACTTCGAAAAATGTTCTGCCAATACTCTTGGAAAATTAGATAAAACATACATATTTCTCAAAAATCAATCTAAAAAAAAGTGACACAAGAAGTGGAAAATCTGAATAGAGGAAATTGAATTCAATTAAAACATTCCCACAGATGGACCTAAGAAAGACAAAATGTCCCTTAATAGAAAAATTGATAAATAAATTATGACATATGCCAATAAAAATAGAAGAATTCTCATTACTCTCAACATGAACAGATCTCAAAATAATGTTGATTGAAAACAACAAAAGCACATTTTGTGTAATTTCATTTATATATATAGTTCAAAAACAGAAAACCAATCTACAGTCTTAAAAGTCATAAAGGTGTTTACGGGAGGTAGTGAGATGAACAGGGCAAGAAGGGGCTTGGTGGGATGCTCACAGTGTTTTATTTCTTGATCTATGTTCTATTACACTGCTACAATGACACTATGAAAATTAATCAACTCTGTTAATTTATAGTTTGTGGATTTTTCTGTATAAATCAGTGGTTCTCTACTAGCTCCCACACCTTCTGGAGGATTTTTTACTATCTCTGGAGACATTTGTGGTTGTCACAGGTTGTTGAATGTGCTACTAGTGTAGTGAGCAGAGCCTAGAAATGCTGCTAAGCATACCACAAAGCAAAAGGCAGCCTTCCTCAAAGGAGCAGATTCTCAACAGCCTCTTAGTTGGAATCTGCTTAAGCCCACTGAACTCCCAGGGGGAGGGGTGACCAGCACCACAGATGCAGCTCCCTGATGTCTAAGATGTTTAAGCTCCTTGGAGAAGGGACAACAGCTAGCACTGGGGCTGGCAACTACCTAACACACTAAGCTACCTGGGTGGGGGAAGGGCAGCATCCAACTCTACAGCTCTAGGCTGCGCTTTTCTCCTGCTGGAGCCAGGGAGGCTAGACAGCTTGTTCCCAAGACTTATCCCCCACAGCCCAACACACCAGCTGTGGCAGTCTGTAGCCAGAGTGCCTCTTCAGTCCTGACCCTGATGCATCCTTCCTCATTGGGCAGGTCTTCCCTGCTGGAACTCCAATATTCCGCCCTGAGACTCAGGAACAGAATCTGGATCTCCCTGGGCCTAAGCCCCTGGGGGAGGGGTGGGCACAGTCTCTGCAAACCAGCAGACCTAGCTTTTCCTCCTGGTAGTTCTAAGGAATCCAGGCAGCCCAGACAAGTGGGTTTCCCCGCATTGAGGCATACCCCCTTCACCAAAGAACAAAGTGCTTTGTTAAATGGGTCCTGTTCCTCGTGCCACTCAACTGGGTGAGACCCTCCAAAAGGGGTTGTCAGACACCCTATCCAGGAGTGATTTTACCGGCATCAGGTTGGTGCCCTTTGAGATCAGAGGTCCCAGAAGAAGGAGCAGGTACCCATCTTTGCTGTTTGCCAGCTTCCTTGAGTGACATCTCCAGGCATAGGTACAAATAAATGAATAGGGCCTAAAATGAACCCCTAACAAACTGCAGCAGCGCTACAGAAGAGGAAACTAACCATTGAAAGAGAAAAAAAAAAAAGCAGAAAGCAATAACAACAACATCAACAAAAAAAAAAGCCCCCAGAAAAAACCCATCCTAGGGTCAGCAGCCTCAAAGACCAAAAATCTAGACAAACTCATGAAGTTGAGAAAGAATCAACCAAAAAATTGCTGAAAACCCAAAAGGCCAGAGTGTCTATTTGCCTCCAAATGATCGCAATGTCTCTCCAGTAAGGGCACAGAACTGGATGGAGGATCAGATGGATGAATTGACAGAAGTAGGCTTCAGAAGATGAGTAATAAAAGCTATGCCGAGCTAAAGGAGCATGTTCTAACCCAATGCAAAGAAGCAAAGAAACTTGATAAAAGGTTAGAGGAATTGCTAACTAGGATAACCAGTTTAGAGTGAAACATAAGCAACCTGATGGAGCTGAAAAACACAGCATGAGAACTTTGTAAAGCATACACAAGTACTGATAACCAATTCAGTGAAGCAGAAGAAAAGATATCAGAATTTGAAGACCACCTTGCTGAAATAAGGCATGCAGACAAGACTAGAGAGAAAAAGAACAAAAAAATGAACAAAGCCTCCAAGAAATATGGGATGTCATAAAAAGACTGAACCTACAATTGATTGGAGTACCAGAAAGAGATAAGGAGAATGGAAACAAGCTGGAAAACACACTTCAAAACATTACCCAGGAGATCTTCCCCAACCTAGCAAGACAGGCCTATGTGCAAATTCAGGAAATACAGAGACCACCATTAAGACACTCCAGGATAAGATCAACCCTGAGACACATAATCATCAGATTCTCCAAGGTTGAAATGAGGAAAAACTGTTAAGGATAGCCAGAGAGAAAGGCCAGGTCACCTACAAAGGTAAGTCCATCAGACTAACAGCAGACTGCTCAGCAGAAACTCTACAAGTTAGAAGAGATTGAGGGCTAATGTTCAACATCCTTAAAGAAAAGAATTTTCAAACCGGAATTTCATATCCAGCAAAACTAAGCTTCCTAAGTCATGGAGATATAAAATCCTTTCCATACACAAGCAAATGCTGAGGGATTTTGTTACCACCAGGCCTGCCCTATGAGAGCTCCTGAAAGAAGCACTAAGAATGGAAAGGAAAAGCCAGTACTAGACACTGCAAAAACCCACCAAAATATAAAGACCAATGATAGTGTAAACGGATCCATACCTTGGGCTCTAGGCTCAGGTTCTTGGTTTCCCTTGCTCAAAGAATTGAGCAGAGTGCCCCCACAGTGAGTGTTCCAGCTCCAAACAAGTGTTTGTGGACAGAGAGAGTGAGCAGCAATGCAGTTTATTGAGGAAGCGAAAGTAAAAGCTTCCATAGCATGGAAGGGTGGAAGAGTTGCTGTTTGTCCCCTAGTCCTGTATGGGGAGGGGGCTTGTGACCATGAGTCACCTAATCTTTCCTTCTGATGGTTGTTTCCTAGTTTCTGTTGAACTTGCAAGCAGTATTGGAATGTAGTTGAACAGCTAACTGATACTTTGAACACAGCCTTCTGATATGATTGAAGTACCCATGTTGATCTTTTCTCATGCTAGGATTTCCAGAAGATTCCCCATTGACCCAAAAGGTTTTATTCCCTCAATCATATGAAGAAACTGAATCAACTAGTGTGCAAAATAACCAAATAGCAGCACGATGACAGGATCAAATTCACACATAACAATGCTAACCTTAAATGTAAATGGGCTAAATGCCCCAGTTAGAAGACACAGACTGGCAAATTGGATGAAGAATCAAGACCCATTGGTGTGCTGTATTTAGGAGACCCATCTCATGTGCAAAGATACAAATGGGCTCAAAATAAAGGAACGGGAGACATTTATCAAACAAATGGACAACAAATAAGAGCAAAAGTTGCAATCTTAGTCTCTGACAAAATAAACTTTAAACCAACAAAGGTAAAAATAAGACAAAGAAGGGCATTACATAATGGTAAAGAGAACAATTCAGCAAGAAGAACTAACTAATTTAAATATATGTGCATCAAACAAAGGAGCACTCAGATTCATAAAACAGGTTCTTAGAGACCTACAAAGAGACTTAGATTCCCACACTATAATAGTGAGAGACTTTAACACCCCACTGTCAGTATTAGATAGATAAATGAGACAAAAAATTAACAAGAACATTGAAGACTTGAACTCATTTCTGGATCAAGTGCACCTAGTAGACATCTACAGAAGTCTGTACCTCAAATCAACAGAATATACATTCTTCTCAGTGCCAAATGGCACTTACTATAAAATCAACCACATAATTGGAAGCAAAACGCTCCTCAGCAAATGCAAAAGAACAGAAATTATACCAAAAAGTCTCTTAGACCACAGTGTAATCAAATTAGAACTCTGGATTAAGAAACTCACTCAAAACATGACAATTTCATGGAAATTAAATAACCTGCTCCTGAATAACATCTGGGTAAATAATGAAATTAAGGCAGAAACCGAGAAGTTATTTGAAAGCAATGAGACCAAAGAGACCATATACCAGAATCTCCGGGACACACCTAAAGCAGTGTTAAGAGGGAAATTTACAGCACTAAATGCCCACATTGGAAATCAACACCCTAACATGACAATTAAAAGAGCTAGAGAGACAAGAGCAAACTAATCAAAATCTAGCAGGAGACAATAAATAACTAAGATGAGAGGAGACTTGAAGGAGATAGAGACACAGAAAGCCCTCAAAAATTTCAATAAATTTTTTTTTCAAAAACCAAGGAGCTGGTTTTTGAAAAAAGTAAAAGAATAGATAGACCACTAGCTAGACTAATAAAGAAGAAAAGAGAAGAATCAAATAGACATAATAAAAAATGATAAAGGAGATATCACCCCAAAACTCTAAACTGTTAAGCAACTTTAGCAAAGTCTAAGGATACAAAATCAACATGCATGCCAGGGTATGTAAGTTTGGGGGATGGAGTTGAATGATAATACCCCTTCCATCAATGAACTCTCAGTCTACTGGGGGGATAAACAGATAAATAATTCCAATACAGTGCAAGGAGTGCTTCTATGGAGGTCTGAATCAGGAGCAGGAGCCATGAAGGTTAGCTTTAAGAGGAGGTGTTAGGATTCCTTCAGTTGCAAATGCCTAAAACCCAAGTCAAACTGATCCCACAGAAATGCATACTACCACCAGAGAATACTATAAATACCTCTATGCAAATAAACTAGAAAATCTAGAAGAAATGGATAAATTCCTGGACACATACACCCTCCCAAGACTAAACCAGGAAGAAGTCAAACCCCATAATAAACCAATAACAGGTTCCAAAATTGAGGCAGTAATTAATAACTTATCAACTAAAAAAGGCCAAGATCAGACAGATTCACAGACAAATTCTACCAGAAATACAAAGAGGAGCTGGTATCATTCTTTCTGAAACTATTCTAAACAATTGAAAAGTAGAGACTCCTCCCTAACTCATTTTATGAAGCCAGCATCATCCTGATAACAAAACAAGGAAGATACACAATATCCCGAATGAACATTGATGCAAAAATCTTCAAAAAAAAATACTGGCAAACCAAATCCAGGAGCACATCAAAAGCCTTATCCATTCAGATCAAGTCAGCTTCATCCCTGGGGTGCAAGGCTGATTTGACATATGCAAATCAATAAATGTAATCCATCACATCAACAGACCCAAACACAAGAACCACATGATTACCTCAATAGATGTAGAAAAGGCCTTTGATAAAATTCAATATCCCTTCATGTTAAAAAAATAAAAAAACTCTCAATAAACCAGGTATTGATAGAATATCTCTCAAAATAACAAGAGCTATTTATGACAAACTCACAGCCAACATTATATTTAATGGGCAAAAGCTGGAAGCATTCTCTTTGAAAACCGGCACAGGACAAGGATGCCCTCTCTCACCACTTCAATCAGGCAACAGAAAGAAATAAAAGGTATTAAAATAGAAATAGAGGAAGTCCAATTGTCTCTGTTTGCAGATGACATGATTGTATATTTAGAAAACTCCACCATCTCAGTCCCAAAATTCCATAAACTGATAAGCAACTTCAGCAGTCTCTGGATACAAAATCCATGTGCAAAAATCACAAGCATTCCTTTAAACCAACAACAGACAAGCAGAGAGTCAAATCATGAATGAATTCCCCTTCACAATCACTACAAAAAGAATAAAATATGTAGGAATACAGCTAACAAGGGCTGTGAAGGACCTCTTCAAGAAGAACTACAAACCACTGCTCAAGGAATATGAGAGGATACAAACAAATGGGAAGACATTCCATCCTCATGGAAAGGAAGAAGGAATATTGTAAAAATGGCCACACTACCCAAAGTAATTTATAGATTCAATGCTATTCCTATAAAACTACAACTGACTTTCTTCACAGAATTAGAAAAAAAACTATTTTAAATTTCATGTGGAATCAAAGAAGACCCTATATACCCAAGACAATCCTAAGCAAAAAGAACAAAGCTGGAGGCATCATGCTACCTGACTTCAAACTATACTACTAGGCTACAGTAACCAAAACAGTATGGTTCTGGTACCAAAACAGACATATAGACTAATAGAGCAGAACAGAAACCTCAAAAATATAACCACACATCTATAACCATCTGATCTTCAACAGACCTGACAAAAACAAGCAATGGGGAAAGGATCTCCTATTCAGTAAATGGTGCTAGGAAAACTGGTCAGCCATATGCAGAAAACTGAAACTGGACCCCTTCCTTACACCTTATACAAAAATTAACTCAAGAGGAATTGAAGACTTAAATGTAAAACCTAAAACCATAAAAGCTCTAGAAGAAAATCTAAGTAATACCATTCAGGACATGGGCATGACTTCATGACTAAAACTTCATAGGCAAAAACTTCGTGACTAAAACACTAAAAGCAATTGAAACGAAAGGCAAAATTGCCAAATGAAATCTAATTAAACTAAAGAGCTTCTGCAGAGCAAAAGAAACTGTTATCAGAGTGAACGCACAACCTACAGAAGGGAAGAAAATGTTTGCACAATCTACTCATCTGACAAGTGCTTAACACCATAATTTATATGGAACTTAAACAAATTTACAAGAAAAAAACAACCTCATCAAAAAGTGGGCAAAGGATATGAATAGACACTTCTCAATAGAAGACATTTATGCAGCCAATAAACATATTAAAAAAGAGCTCAACATCACTGGTCATCAGAGAAATGCAAATCAAAACCACAATGAGTTACCATCTCATACCAGTCTGAATGGCAATTATTAAAAAGTCAGGAAACAACAGGTGCTAGTGAGGCTGTGGAGAAGTAGGAATGCTTTTACATTGTTGGTGGGAATGCAATGTAGTTCAACTATTGTGGAAGATAGTATGACAATTCCTCAAGGATCTAGAACCAGAAATACCATTTGACCTAGCAGTCTCATTACTGGGTATGTACCCAAAAGAATATAAATCATTCTACTGTAGTGACACATCTACACGTATGTTTATTGCAGCACTATTTACAATAGCAAAGACATGGAAACAACGGAAATGCTCATCAATGATAGACTGGATAAAGAAAATATGGTACATATATGCCATGGAATATTATGCAGCCATAAAAAGGAATGAGATTATATCATTTGCAGGGACATGGATGAAGCTGTAAGCCATCATCCTCGGCAAACTAACACAGAAACAGAAAACCAAACTCTGCATGTTCTCACTCATAAGTGGGAGTTGAACAATGAGAATATGTGGACACAGAGAGGGGAACAATACACACCAGGGCCTGTTGACAGGTGTTGGGTGAGGGGAGGAAACCTAGAGGACAGGTCAATAGGTGCAGCAAACCACCGTGGCACACATATACCTATGTAACAAACCTTAACGTTCTACACATGTATCCCATTTTTTAAAAAAGAAAACAATAGAAATGTAGTCTCATTTATCTATTAATACGTTAAAACTGTGGCTAAATCCTTGGTTAAACCACTTTATCCTAAACTACCCAAATTTTAAAACCAGATGTTTGGAATAAATCACTACTATCGTAGGCAGAATTCTAAAAATATTCCTCCCCAAAGACTTCAAAGTCTTTATTCAATTGAATACCTATCTACATATAGCTGCAAAGGGACTTGGCAGATAAAATTAAAGTTAATTGTCATCTGACCTTAGAATATGGAGTTTATTCTGGATCACTCAGAGGGATCCTATCTAATTGCATGAGCGCTTAAATGTCGAAAAATAAGACAGAAGGGTCAGCCAGTGAGCTGTGGTGGAAGACAAAAGCAGAGAGATGAGTTGGAAGAAGAGGTTTAAAAGATTTAAAATATGAGCAGTACAGACACCCTTGCTGGTTTCGAAGACAGAGGATATAGTTAGGAGTCAAGGAATGTGGGCTGCCTCTAAAAGCTGAGAACAACATCTAGTCAACAGCATGCAAGATAATGGTAATTTGAGTCTTACATCCTTATGGATCTGAATCTTGCCAGTAAATGTAATGACCTTGGGAGCAGATTCCCCTCAAAATCCTTCAGATAAGAGCCTAGGCTACTTAAATCTTGATTTGTCTTTCCATCAGTCCACACTCTATCTCATACCTACAGAAACCATGAGATAACAAGTGGGTGTTGTTTTTGGTTCCTGTTTGTGGAAATTTTTTATATGGCAATTGAAAACTAATACAAGTACTTTCATTTTTTTTTCATCATATGCTGACTGTTGAACAAGTACTTTCATACTTTATATAAGCCATGAAAACATTTCTTCAAAAGAAAACTTGAGTTTTAATTCAATGAGAGTAAACAAAGAGAGAGCATTGTACTAAATTTGTTTCTTCCTTGTATGTGACATCAGAGGCACCTCTGCAAAACTGCAACCACCAAATTAGAGTTTATTAGATTATCTTCCAATCTAATAGTCAATACCTCCTTAAAATATTGAAGAAGAATCTAGTTCCTGTGTGATCCAAAGATCATAAGATTTTATAATCCGTTTTTTGGAAAATGAATACAAAATTATAATTGGAAAATCAGATGTTGTATGAGTTTGCTTTCACACTGCTATAAAGTTACTACCTGAGACTGGGTAATTTATAAATAAAATAGGTTTAATTGACTTATGGTTTTGCATGGCTGGGGAGGCTTCAGAAAACTTACAATCATGGCAGAAGGTGAAGGAGAATTAAGTCCCTTCCTCACAGGTTTCAGAGGAGACACAGAGGGTGTGCAAGAGAAACTGCCGCTTTTAAACCACCAGATATTAGAATTTTCTCACTATCATGAGAACAAGATGGAGAAAACCACCCCCTTGATCTAATCACCTCCCACCAGGACCCTCCCTTGACACATGGGGATTACAATTCAAGATGAGCTTTGGATGGAGACTCAGAGCCAAACTATATCAAAAGTTTGCGTAAAAGAAAATACTAATTTAAAATGAAAATCATGAAAGTCAAACCACTGAAAAATATCCGTACAACAAAATATTCCGATAAATAACATAGTTATTTTTATTAATTTCTGAATCTACCTCTGTAATGCATTTTAAAAACTGTTAAGATGCAACCTCTTTGCTTCTTCACATAAAAACAATTTTATACTATTTACTACAGAGAGGTGGAAAGATGTTACTTTCCCTGGAATGTCTGATAGATTGTTCATTATCATTGATATTACAGAAAATTATATTTCAGTTACCATTATTGGGAACATTACAGGATTCCTGTCACGTTGCAGAAAAACTTTATCAACTGCCTCTTGTATATATATGAATCTTTCGTATATGATCTAAAGGATTTTTCTAGAGAGTAGAGTCTCCCTTCATGCATATAAGACAGTTTTTCTGTCTTCTACTATTCACATAATTTTGGTACTGGGTTCTTAGGACATGTTTGTTTCATCATAAAATGGAGCTCATCTCTATGTCTTTGGGTCATGAAATTGGAACAACCAGCAGTAATTTAACCATATACAGAAATTACTGAAAACTACTTAAATATGCCCATTAAACAAACAAACAAAAAATGAATGTATCCAACTCAATTGTTCCCTAGCAAGACACCCTAAATGCCCATACTCTAATGTCAGCTATGACAGAGGGAAGGTCAGAGTGAAAGAAGACAGCAGTCTTAATTGATTGCAGCTAAACTGTCTACCTTGCCAAATTTTACAGAAGTACATGACCAAAGGACCATATTATAGATTATTTCCCATAGCCTTGGAATGATCAGTGCGAATGAACATCCCAGAAGCTAAAATAAGCAGTATTTGCTACTTACTACACTAGAATGCAATCATTTTTCTTTCAAAGATTTATGGTCAGTTGATATTTTTGATGAGCTGTCTTTCTAGTGTGAGGATAAATGAGAACTAAACCATCCTTCTGACTAATATTGGTGATAGATAATTGAGATTATTAGCATGGTCTGATAACATATTGAGATTATTAGCATGATCTGATAACATACTACCTTAATTTAGTGCTCTTTTTAAATGAGCTAATTGGTCAACAATAGTATATTTTAGTGCTGGGAGGAATTACTTGGCTATTTCTCAAAATTATATATTTTGTTCAGGGCATAAGATTTAGAATAGAAAAAAAATCCGACTGCTTCTTTGTACATATCTATCATATCGTTTCCTCTCCCTAACATGTTGTTATAATGAATCCAAGTTTTAGTAAACTTTCACATGATATTTTCGTTGTTCTTAAACTAAGTGATATGTCCATTTGCTTAAATGAAAAATAGCAAACAGGTCCACCAGTCCATATTAACTACATAAAGTCAGAATTTTAGAAGGTTTTTTCTTAGGAATTCTGGAAACTATTTTAGATTTGACAATAATGTGGTCAAATGGAGCAGAGCAGATTGTGTAACTCTAACACTCCAACTTCATTTTTCATTAAAAAAATGCTCCCTCTAATGTCAGCTTGAGGACAGAGATATAACAAAAGACATTCATGGGATTGAGGATGTGATGCCTGAAGTCCTGTGAATTTAGCAAATATTCCCTTGGGATGATTCACATCTATATCTGTGAAAAGTGGGTTCCACTTTTTTTTTGTTTTTGTTTTTTAAAATTTAGACAAATATAATCCATCTGGGGGGGGGAAAGAGAGAGAGAAAGAGAGAGACAGAGAGGGAGAGAGGGAGGGAGGAAGAAAGGAAGGAAGGAAGGAGGAAAGGAAGGAAGGAAGGGAGGGAGGGAGGGAGGGAGGGAGGGAAAGAAGGAAGAAAAAAATGGCTCTTTCACCTTTAAGTAATTGAATAAACTAAGATAGTCTTGATGGAATGTGATAGGAAAAAATGTACGTGTGTATGTATGTGTGAATATATATAAATATATATATATAAATATATACATTTATATATATCTCTCTCTCTTATCCCAAATTTAGAGAAGATTTTCCTCCAAAAGAATGATTAAACAAACATAAAGAATAGCGTGAGACAGTATTTTGAAAACAGAAGCACTTGAGAAATATTTTCCATTTTTAAAATAGGATAACTATTTGCCAAATGTTTAAGTTGGGTGACTGCTACAATATTTAAATTTTTGTATGAAATTAGCAGTCTTTTGGCAAAAAAAATTACACAAGACAACTGCCAGATTAAAATACATACACTCAATCTGTCCTTTAACTCACCACTCATCCCCTCCTCCTCTGTTTTTCCCTTTTTCTTTCTTATTCCTTTAATCAGGGAAAAGAAGTGCCTTTTTTGTCATCGGAAATGGAAATAAATCCTGAATGTGTGAAGCCTGAGCAAAATGATTAAGCACAGACCATTCCGAGTTTATTAAAAGCATTTTGCTGTAATAATTTTAATCCAGAGAATATATTTCTTGTTGATACAGAATCCAAAATAGCTGAGTAAGAGCATATGTTCAAGTATCATCTTTTAATTGTCCACATTAGAACTGTTCATTTGCTAATATCTCAGTTATAACACCAGTTACAAGAGCATTAGAAGAAATGATTGTTATGTTTTAAATCTGGTCCTTTATAAAAGCAGACAGGAGGGTATGAACAATTTGACCTTTCCAATCTCAGTATATTTTCCTGAAAAGCAGGATACCATTTTTAAATGTACACACATACAGCTATAAACATATGAACACACCACATACAGAGATTCACATACACACATATGTATTTTAAATAAATTACAAATTAGTATCATACATACATCATATGTTGTAAACTGCTTTCAAGTAGTTATCCTGATGATTTTATTATGTCAGTGGATATTCTTTTGGATTGTTTCAATGTTAATTTATTTTACATTATGTAGATAAAACATAATTTCTTTAATTCATTTCTTTGTTGTTGAACTTTGATTATTCATAATGATTCCCTATTACAGAAATACATTGAATATATATATTATACTTTCTGCATTTTTTTCTTATATGATTATATACAGAGATTTTATTAGATGAAACCAAATAACATCTATGAGAGTACCAACTTCCCAACACATTCACAAATATTAGATAATACAATGATATTTTTAATCTATTAATTAGTTTTAAAATTATCTCAACAATGTTTTAATATCTTTGTATTATAAACTGGTGAGACCGACGGTGGTTGATTGTATATACTTATTCTTCTGTTGGTTCATGTACTTTGCTCATTTTTCAATTGGTACTCTTATCCTCATTAACTTAACTTTAAAAAAACATTTTGATGCAGGTTTTAAAGTTTCATTTATTCTGTTTTGTCAATATGTCACATAACTTTCTTTAGGTCTTGAAACATTTCAGACTTCATCATTTTCAGTATTCTTATTAATCTTGCACAATTCACTTTTCTGTAAAGGTTATTGATGTAATTGGGCTTTTAATCTGTCTTCCATACCCTGACATACTTTTGATGTTTTCTATAGCCTTTTCTATGAAGTTAGAGTTCTTCCTTTCTATTTTTATAAATTTTTTTTGTGAAATTTCTAGTTACCTGTTTACTTGGTCTCAAAATTTTCAAATTTTATTTTAATAATCTTACCTATTAATATCCTATTCTCATTTATGGGGCCTAGGTTCTGCTTTATCTCTTAGAAAATTTTAACAATACTTGTTTTTTTAAATTATTTTCAGATGTCTCAATTAATACTATCTTTTAGGTAATCTGGTTGACTATTGTTGATCATCCTGGTGATTCTAAATTACTCCCAAATTTTCAAACAAATAAACTATGGTTCAAAGAAGTTTAATAATTTGTTAAATATCACACCGTGAATATGTGGATAAGTGAAGAAAGGTGCAGATGGCCAAATTGCCTCAATTGTGTGAAGATTTAATGAGATAATGCATAAAAAGTCTCTGACACAGAGTACATGTCCATAATTGTTGGATGGTGGCCTCTACATCCTACCATTCCACTCAATCACAAACATCATTTTGCTTTACTGCAACTTACGCAATGCATACTGCAAAGCTATGCAATTAATTACATAGCTTCATTTTATCTCTGAAACCTCATAGGACATTTCTCATAAAGGTTCCAGTCTACACAGCTAGAAATGATGTTTTCTAGGCAATAGAGGATTATTCAAGTTAATAAGAATATTCTGAGTGAACAGTTATAACAATCTTCCTGCAATCCTTGCCTACTATTGCCACTGAAGACATATATTATGCCCCTATCTCAGTCCCTTGAATAGATGTCCTTTAACTAAAACCTTCCTTGGAAAAAAACCTGGTTTACTCTATTCTAGATTTCTAAAATAGCAGCAATTCATTTTTAGATATGATTTTAATGAGGCATTGTTATGGAATACCATTTTTATAAAAGAACTTTCTACTATCCGTATCCATAGATTATTAGAGTCTCTTCTGCTGCAAAAAAAAAAAAAAAAAAAAAGCTAAATCTGGTTGAAATTTAATTGGAATTTGTGGGTTTGATAATAGCCTGTATAAAAACAATACCAAAAGCTAAATAAACTTCGTGCCAACTTGGCCATGTTTCAATCTTGAGCACCATATTGAATATATTCATTGTTTTCTACAGAGACCACTCGAAACTTTACATAGTGATCATTTTCTGACCTCCACATCTTTTGAGACTGCTGTAGCCCAACTAGGGTGGGAGGGAGATTTTAAAAGGAACTTTGCTCACATGCCAGTTAGATGGCTGTCACCTGAGGTCTTTTTAGGGAGTCAATGATAAGGAAGAATAACAAACGCATGACTAACAGAAGTCATTTTCCCTGTTTGTACCTTCCTCCTAAAGTAAATGCTTTAACAACCACATATCGTTATTGTTGTTCTTTTTGCTGTTAGGCTCTAGAGAGTTGTTTGAGAAAGCGTAAGATCCTATGTAAACAAACATTGGTCCACTTACTTGCTTATCAGTTGGAGCACTGCTGCTGTTTTCTCATTTCATGTCTATAAATGATCATGAGCAAAATAGTTTTTGTGTTGTTGGGTATTTATTAAAGTTAACAGATCAAGTTATTGATGGTATGTCTCTTTTTTACTTAGTTTGAAAGCTACATGAACTTGAGAAAGTGGTAAGTGATTGTGGTAAGCAGAGATGAGTGTGATGATCGATGGTGCATGAAGGGAGTCTTATGTGGAAAGATTAGAAGTTTTGTCTGCATGTGGCAAATTTATGAACCATGCAAAGAAATTCTGAGGAGTCACTGGTAAATGTAATGTAGATATTCTCAGACTTTTTGGTGTGAGGAACTCTTTACACTCTTCATAAAGTAAAAAGTTCATTTTTGAAGAAATGTCTGCAAAATGCTCAAGTTTGAATAATCATAGTTTTCTGTCATCCATTTTTTCAAGTATAAAAATGTATTCCACAAAAAAAGTATCTACTGCTATAGCTCACATCTCAATTAAAGAGTTTTTGTTTGAGACAACGACTGTATTTTGGTATGTGGCAAAGAGCTTTATATACGTTTTCCATTTTTTCAAACACGATTATTAAAAAGTCTATACTCGAGGTTTAAGATGTAGCAAAATTATTATGGTTTAGTTGCATCATCAGGAACATCCTTAAGGGAAATGAGTTCTTATTTTTCTGTGAATATATGTGTATGGTGATAAAGAAAACAGTATAGTGAGTATAGTGTTTGGCTAATGCCTTGAGTTACAATGAAGCACCTGCAGTTCACCTACCATTGCATTTGTACTATCAGTGCACATGTCAACACGGTTGCTACAGGATAAGCCATGAGAGTCGAAAAGGTTATTTAACACTTTGGCTATTTGCTCCTTTTATATTTATTATCAAACATTTACATAAAGAATCATATTCAGTGATTAGTTGGTGTTGATAATAGAGCCCAGCCGCATTTGGAGATTTACTCATTTGTAGTTACAATTCTGCAAGTAAGATAGTCTTCATGTTCATAGATGAATCTTTAATTTGATGAGTTATTGAATCATCAGAAAAGTGGCACTTTGCAATTCTTTTTACAGACTCTTCATCAAGCAGGCATTCATTAATGTCAACTGTACAAAGCTTTTTTTTTTTTAGTCTTTTAACTATTGTTTACAGGTCTCCAGCCAACGCACTACAATAACTTAGTCTCTAAGAGTCCTTAGTTGTTCTTTTCTAGTTTGACATGCTGTAGCAAGAGCTTATCATGTCTGTTTAAAATATTAAATTTTTTCTTTAAATTATAAATGTTTGATTTCAATATTGCATCACATCATAACTGATACTATAACACTATTCAAAAATATTCTGTTGCATGACACAATAAACTGAAGTATTAGTATCTATAATCCCAAATGAAATAAAATTTTCATCATATTTTTATTTCTTATTTATAGTTTTACCAGTTTCTTTTGAATCATTTTCTCCCTCCTATGAGTTTGTTATCTCTCTGATGTTAAAGTTTCATTTTTTTTTGGCATCTTTAGAGGTAGCTGCAGCAGTTATGTGTTGATAAAGTGAGTCTTCTAATCTCCCTTGTGTTCAGTAAATGATCTATTATTCAAAATATAGCAATATTTTATTTAAATAATATTTCAAAATTCAAAAATAACTGTTTAGATAAATTTAGAAAAATTTTAAATATACTGCAAAACAAGATAATAAAATATAATTAATAATTAATTATTGTGTTGCAACATAGGTAGAAGGAAAACTTCAAGATTTCAAAAGTATTATTTTTGAGGGAACTATAGAAGACTACAGAAATTAAGTAAAGTATAACTAAGGCTAACCAGATCAAAGTATAAATACCAAGAACAAACCAAGTTCATCTCTGAAAATACATGTATTATACCTTAAGCTGACTATCTTAGAAAAATTTTGAAGATACAAGAGTATATGAGCACACATTCTATGCCATCAGAGCAATGATGTTATCATACATCAGCTTCCAAAACACTTCACCAGTCATGTGAGAATGAGCATGAAAAAGACAAATAACATCTTAGCAATACTATGAAAATAGTTTTGACCCTGAAAACCCCTAAAAGGGTCATGGGGATCTTGCTTTTGGAAATATTAATTTAAATAGTTCAATAAAACTTAAGATTTTACTTATACTCATTTCTTTTATCATATCAATTCTTCCCTAGCCTCCATACCTATATTGTGTATTGCTTTAAAAATATAAAAATCTGATATCATAAGACTGTTAAATATTCCCACACTGAGGTCAAGATAAGAACTAATTCAGTGCTGCAAAATGAACTTTTAGATATCCAAACAGAAAGAATTGGAAACTGTATTTGACTTTCAGTTACTTTAAAAATGTATGAATGAAAATATTTGTTACATTCTTAAATGCAATTTAATATTAACTATGAGTGATGTTTTTTCTCCAAATTAACATATCCTTAATCATCAAATAGAAATAATACATACAAAATAAAACAGGAGCATAAAATAATATTGATTTTATAAAAGTATGCTTTACAATGGATTAGCTAGAGAATATCTATTTTAAAAATGAAAAAATGACCTGGACTAGTTTTAATAGATTTTGAAAGAGAAGAAAGAAAATGGCAAAAGACAAGAATGAGTACAAAAATTATGAAAAAGTAGGAACAAAATAAAAGAGAAATGAAAGAGAAGGATCCTTTAATAACCCATATAATATTTTTGTATGAAATTAACCTAGGGAAATGTATTTCCCAAAAAGAAGAAATATATAACTACAAATATGTTTGTATATTGTAGTTTATTACTAATTATATATTTAATAACACAGAGAAAATATATGAGAAATCTGGTAAGAAGTCTGAGCCTCAGCAGAAGCTCATTAGACCAGGAGGGAAAAACTGAAAAACCAGAGTGCCCATTGTTCGTGAGAAAGTCTTCATCCTGTAAGCTGTGGCATCAGAGCTTCACTGTTTTCTCCATCACAGTTTTAGAGCAAAGACCTAATTGCAGGAATATTCTGCTCTAAATCATCACAAATCAGGATAGCAGATCCCTTCATCATTCAGAAAAAAAGTGAGGCCGTATCTATTATTAGTTATCGACTCTTTCTACTGGACTTCGGAGGCTGGCAGCATTTTATGGCCATGTCCATGCTTCCTACCATGTGGAGAAAACAAGCCAGCAACATAAAGTCCAGCACAGGCAAGAAAAGATAAGGAGAGCAATCACAGGAATAAATGACAGAACTCCTGTCCTATCTGCTCTATCTCATACCAGCCTCCATCTGCAACTTCCCATTTATGGAAGTTACTAAATTTTTACTTCAACTAAATGGGGTTTGGTTTCTGTCACTTGCAATAAAAGAATCTAGACTAATACAATAATTCATTTTATTTATCTTCTATGGCAAACACCTTAGTAGAGTTATAAAGCAAATTTAGTAGAAGATAATTTCCTTTCCTCGGTCGTAAGTTTAATTAATACCTTTTTTATTTTTGCAGGATACCATTTTTGAAATCCTTGAACATAAAACCTTATGCTAATTTTCAGGCTATTACAGCAGTAGGGCAAGAAACTCTACAGGGAGTGTGGTGACTTCTGCTAAAGTTGTTTCATTAAATCCCACGGGGAAAATGTGTTAAACATAAAATGTATATGTTTGTCCAAGAATAAATTCTTCTTTTCCTACTTAGAGATAAATATCCCAAAGACTAGGGTCCTAAATCCTACATGTTAGTCATAGAAGACAAATTTTTGTGATTTTTTGACACATTTGTACTGCTAGACTTCACTAAAGCATATGAAGCACACATGTTACCCTGACAGCAAAGAAATGAAAATTATGCACTATATATATTTTTCAGTGGCATCTTTGTAGACCTTGCCAGTATCTGAACTGTTAGAACATGGTTGAATGTCAATTTTGTGCAGGAATTTAAAGCAGGTTTATTATAGTGCTGAACATATCTGGTCATAAATTTTACTAAGCAGAAAAAGCAAACTTTCTCCAAACATGAAATTTTATAAACACCCATTAATTGTTCAATATAGCATGGCTTTTGAATGCCACACATTTTGTTAATATCGATGTGACTTTTTGGAGGCTTTTCTCCATAAGAAAAAATATATGTACAATAGATCCTTTATGTTTAACCCTGTGAGTTTCAGTATAGAGTTTTGATAGTGACCTCTTCTGTCTATCAAACAACTTTATGAAAAGTGTTAAAATAGCATTATAGGATTTTGGGTGATTTAGAATCTTTTAAAAAAGAATTCGCTTAACGAAAACTGAGTCACAATTGTAATAAATACCGAAAATACCTTCACAGTTCTGTTATTTCATTCCATCCTGCTATCAACACTGCTCTCAGTTTGTCAAGAATGACATTTAAATCACGGGAAATTAAACAGTTCTCGGGTTTAAAATAAATTGGAGATCCCATTGTTTTGAGGTTATTTACAAAATTTTAAAATTTTGTATTGCTATCCAGACCTTTATTTTGACCAAATGAATTGATGTCCATATTTTTTTAAAGCATGAATACTCAAAAGGAAAACTCACCTCACCAACACAGGATTTTGGTGACTATATTTACTTACCTATCTATATATGCATACACTCATTCACACACAATTATAAAAATGAGATACTTCTGTGACAGAAAGTTGAAAATAAATGTGACACAAATAGAACAGAATTTTAGCTTTATTCAGGTAAGTCCAGTAAGGCACCATTCCTCAAAGTATTAGACACAAAGGTCCTTCCAGTTCATTGTTTATCCAAATTTAGGATGTGACTTTTGTCCTCATAGGCCAAGATGAGCTATCACATCAACATTCTAGGAAGGAGGATTGCAGCACTGCTCACTAAAAATAAAATGTGAGCCACAGCTATATGTTTTTTTGTTGTTGTTGTTTTCTTTTGCTTTCTTTTCTTTTCTATTTGAGACAGGGTCTTGCTCTTTTGCCCAGGCTGGAGTGCAGTGGTATAATCACAGTGCACTGCAGCCTTGAACTCCCAGGCTCAAGTAATCCCCCCACCTCAGCCTCCCAAGTAGCTGGGACCAAAGGCATGTACCACCACATCCAGCTAATTTTTGTATTTTTAGTAGAGATGGGGTTTTCCCATGTTACACAGGCTGGTCTCAAACTCCTGGGATCAAGTGATGTGCCCACCTTGGCCTCCCAAAGTACTGGGATTACAAGTATGAGCCGCTGAGCCTAGCCATTATATAATGTTATGCATATATAATGTTAAGTTTTAACTAGCCTACATCAAAAACAAACAAGTAAAATTATGTTGATAATATATCATCTCAACATGTAATTATTATAAAAAATTATCTATGAGATTTTTTATTTTCTTTTTTTCACATAAAGTCTTCGAAATTCAGTATCTATTTTCTACTTTCAGTATATCCTAATTTAAGCTAACCCTATATCAATTATTCAATCTGTGCCTCCTGGTTACCACACAGGACACTTTCCTTCTAGGACTAGGAGCAATACAGGATGTTAACTTTCATCACCTTTAAGCAATATTGTATAGGAAGTCTTGGCTAGTAGGATAGATAAGAAAATAAAGATTTTAAAGATTAGGAATAAGGAACAGTCTTTATTCATAGATGACATAATTTCTATGTAGAAAATTCCAAAGGATTGACCAAAAAAAACCTCTTGTAACTAATAAGTGAGAATAGCAAGATCACAGGATACAAGGTTAATATACATAAGTAAATTGTCTACCAGCAGTGAGACATTGGAATGTAAAATAAGTGATTTAGTCTTTACCCTGAAGGAAGGGATGAACTTTTTTTTTAGTTTTAAAGCTTAGTAATGACATGTCTCAGAGTAAAAAATTCTGTTTCAGTCGCCAAGCGCAGTGGCTTACACTTATAATCCCAGCACTTTGGGAGGCTGAGGCGTCACCCAGGATGGAGTGCAGTAGCAGGCTCGTGGCTCACTGTAGCCTTGACCCCATTAGCCTGCCACTGCACTTCAGCCTAGGCAGCAAAGGTAGAGCCTGTCTCAAAGAAAAAAAAATCTGTTTTAATATTCTCAGATACATATTGGGCAAATTTGAATATTCATATTGTATTATCTTATTTAAAACATGTTTTAACTCTGTTTAAAATATTAACTTGGTTTCATTGGTTATTTTACTGCTTCACATACTACAGATGTTATGCTGGGTCTTCTTTGCTATCTTCTATATCTATTACTTCCTCACTGACTGTGTTTATTATTATTACTGCTGCTATTTTATTTTCTTGTGGTTTCTCACTTATTCTCTGTATGTTTCTCCCTGTATTTTTATTTGTGTTTATTCTTTTGTAGGTAACTAATCATTCTCTCTTCAATTCTGAAATACATTCTGAGATATTTATTCATTTAGATAAGTTAGTTATATTTCATATCTTTTTATTTTGTTAATTTGCTTTCACTTTTAAAATTTCTGATTCACATGTTTATGTCACATTTGTAATTTTTTGTTTAAGTTTTAAAATTTCAACCTGAGTTTTGTGTTATGCTTTTCTTCTGCTTCTTGATCTGGCTTAACTGATGTGCTTTCACCTGCCGAAGAGCTTTTATTGTTTTTGTTTTTAGAATATCTTTATGTGGAATCTGGGTTTTTGCTTTGATGGTTTTTACTTTCTTTGTCATATTTTCTCATATGTGTTTGGTGTAGATTTTCCTGTATTGGCAATTGCAGCATATACTTTTGAGGAACCACCATTGAGGACATGGTTTTCTTGGTGGTTGATTTAAAGGGCACCTTCCTCTACTATGACCATAAAGGACAGCTGTGTGTGTGTGTGTGTGTGTGTGTGTGTGTGTGTTAGTTTGTTGTAAATATAAAACCTCTTTCTTTTGTTTAAATCTTCTTTTTGTCTTGTCTCAGTAGAATTATCCTCTTCAGTTGTTCATTTATTTTCTTTCATTCTTCAGGACACTAAGGACCCTTTAGCCTTCACAGGTGTCTTTCTTTCTAGGAAGCACTGACTTTTCAGAACCACTATCTTGGGTCCCATACATTCTCCAGCCCTCTACCTCTGACTGGCATCTGGAGCTACTTTTTCTGGTCTTAAGTGTGTATGTCCCTTATTTACAAATAATTTAGAAGAAAATCAGGAGACATTAGACTCTAAAAGGCCACTATGTTATTCTACATGAGCTCATCAAAAAGTGGGCAAAGGATATGAACAGACACTTCTCAAAAGAAGACATTTATGCAGCCAACAAACATATAAAAGAAAGCTCATCATCACTGTTCATTAGAGAAATGAAAATCATAACCACATTGAGATACCATCTCATGCCAGTTAGAATGGTGATCATAAAAAAATCTGGAGACATCAGACGATGAAGAGGATGTGGAGAAATAGGAACACTTTTACACTGTTGGTGGGAGTGCAAATTAGTTCAACCATTGTGGAAGACAGTGTGGCAATTCCTCAAGGATCTGGAATTAGAAATACCATTTGACCCAGTAATCCCATTGCTGGGTATATATCCAAAGGATTATATATTGTTCTGTTATAAAGACACATGCACACGTATGTTCAGAGCAGCACTGTTTACAATAGCAAAGACTTGGAACCAACCCAAATGCCCACCAATGATACACTGGATAAAGAAAATGTGGCACATATACAAAATGGAATACTAGGCAGCCATACAAAAGCATGAGTTCATGTCCTTTGCAGGGACATGGATGAAGCTGGAAACCATCGTTCTCAGCAAACTGACACAAGAACAGAAAACCGAACACTACATGTTCTCACTCATAAGTGAGTGTTGAACAATGTGAACACATGGACACAGGGAAGAGAACATCACAAACTGGGGCCTGTTAGCGGGTAGGGGGGCTAAGGGTGGGATAGCAGGGGTTGGGGAGATTGGAGAGGGATAACATTAGGAGAAATACCTAATGTTGATGATGGGGGGATGGATGCAGCAAACCACCATGGCATGTGTATACCTATGTAACAATCCTGCATGATCTCCACATGTTCCCCAAAAGTTAAAATATAATAATATTTAAAAAGAAACGTTTGCTCACTTATCATTGAATAGTGCAACATGGCCATCCCTCCAAAGAAAATCTTTTTAGCCTTATTAATTCTAGGTAATGTCTATATAATATTTTATACCATGGATATACCACAATTCATTCTGGTTCTGGTAAAGGTTCCTTGTTACATAAATGAATACATTCTGTTATATTTAAGCAGAAACTGAATTTACTAAAAATCAGTAGGTAAAGTGATTATACAGTTGGGTCACTCCTGTTTTTAAGGTTGTTGTCTTGATGATAATGCAGAACATTATCCTATTTTCACTCTCAAAGTTGTCCTGGCAGATGACTAATTATGTGGTCATCTAATTAATGGCTCACACAATCATCAGGGAGCTTGAGAAAGACATTTGAGATTTTAGGAACAGAAGCTTCTAGGAACAACACCCAAAATCATTCTGCAGAACTGGCCTGATGATAAGGCTGCTACTGCTGGTACACTCAACACCAAGTCTGAAAAGTCACAGTCTCTACATGATTGCAACAGCCTCTGCCATCCATGCCATTTCTGCCCCAGGAACTCCACCGTGCATCTACTAACACCCCTGAAAAGTGCACACTACCAAAAATGAAGGAAGCTCCTCAAAAGAACAGTTTCTTCACATTTCTCAACTCTGCCTTAGTCTCAGGTAAGTGTATCTGCCTCTCCAGCTTACAGAGTACAGCCTCCTTTGCAAATAGGATGCAAACAATTGTTCTGAGTTCTGCCAGTTATACACACTCTGATTTCTCAGTTTCCTGGCTAAATTAGAAATGCCCCCTCTTAGTTGAACATATAGGTTCCTAAAGCCCCCAATGTTATTTATTTATTTAAGGGCCATACAATTTTTCAATGTGAGTTCCTTAATTCCATGAGGTGTCACACATCAATATATCATTTCACTGATTACATACTTGAAATTTATTAAATACGTAGCATATCAAAAACAGAATTCAATCATCTGAAGTCCAAGCATTACTGTTCAATAGTAGTTGATAAATTGTATGTCAATGCAGCAACTATAAGAATTAGTGAATGTTGAAGACACTGAATTCATATAAGTGGGGCAAACATAAAATGACTATAAGATGGAAAGACAACAAAAAATATAACTCTTTGCTGTTATAAAATGATCTCATGTAAAAGGGAAATAGATTGTCCTCTACAAGAAGATACTCAAATCTGAGTAGATTATGCTTTTATCTAAAATGTTTTAATTTTAAAAATAAAAGGAAAAAACTATAAAATAACATCTTATCCATTAACTGTATATTATCATCCACAAGAACATTTTATTAGTCCATTGCTAGGGCAAAGAGTTCAAGTAATAGCACAGTTTCTCTTTTGTATCACATTCCATTCAGTTACACATTTGTAAAACTAAATAAGCATACCTTTGTATTTACTATTAACCTAATTTGGATTAACCTAATGTTCATAGGCCGGGCACAGTGGCTCGTGCCTGTGATACCAGCACTTTGGGGGCTGAGGCAGTTGAATTGCCTGAGCTTGGGAGTTCGGGACCAGCCTGGGAAACATGGTGAAACCCTGTCTCTACCAAAAACACCGAAAACTAGCCAGGCATGGTGGTGCGCACCTGTGGTACCAGCTACTGGGGAGGCTGAGGTGAGAGGATTGCATAAGCATGGGAGGCAGAGGTTGCAATGAGCCGAGATCACACCACTGCACTCCAATCTGTGTGACTAAGTGGGATCCCATCTCAAAAATAAAAATAAGAATAAATAAGTTTTAAAAGATCATGCAACAAAAATGGTATATGATCAAAATCCTTATTTATGATATAAGTACTTCAAGTACATCAAGCAGCACAATTATTACGCTGACAGAATGATTCTAGGATGTAATCATAAAGTGACCATTAATTTTGTTTCTACCATACTTTTAAATTTTTTCACTAAGGTTGCTCCTCCTGCCTTGGCTGGATAGAATCCTAGGTGGGCTCCATGACTTTTCTTATCATGCATATGTAATTAAACTTCTATAGTCACAGTTTAGTAATTAAACCAAAATGCAGTTCAGTATTTACAATTTCCAGCATTTTGTACAAAAAAAACCTCTGTACCTACCTGTCAGTTGTAGCTTTCTCCTCCTTTCCTATGCCCAAACTCAGGCCTGCTGCCAGCAAAATTCAGGGGAGAAGATGGCTGGTTTAGTTGTTTCTGTCTTCCCTCACCTAGGGACTGACCCTCCTCTCTCATTCAGTTAATCCCTTCAGAGTTGGAGGAGTGGTGGGAGGCAAATAAAAATAAAGGACAGGCCGGGTGCAGTGGCTCACGCCTGTGAGCCCTTTGGGAGGCTGAGGAGGGTGGAGCATTTGAGATCAGAAGTTCAAGAGCAGCCTGACCAAGATGGTGAAACCCGTCTCTACTAAAATACATGGTGACACACACCTGTAATCTCTGCTACTCGGGAGGCTGAGGCAGGAGAATTGCTTGGGTTAGTTGGAGGTTGCAGTGAGCCAAGATGGTGCCACTGCACTCCAGCCTGGGCAACAGATTGAAACTCTGTCTCGAAAAATGATAAAAATTAAAAAATAAAAATAAAGGACAGTGTGAAAGTTCTTACTCCGTGGGTAGTCTGGTAGTTTCCATGTTTCAGCCCTTTCTGCACTGGACAAGATTTTAAAGCTGACTCTCTTTCATGAGGCATCTGTGGAGTTCCTTCACCACTGCTGCACCTGATGTTCCCTTAAGTAGATAAATGTAACTCCACTCCGGCTATCCTCACCAGAAGCCCTGTGCTATCTGGAAGTCTACCTCCAGCTTTCTTCCCTGAAGTGCATAACCACTCGCTGTTGCTCTTAGATAGCTCCCTTTCAAGAATGGCCCTTTTGTCAGAAGGAGAAACCAATCTTCCTTTTCCCCCAGAAGCTCTAAGGATCCAGTTATTTCTCAAAACACAGTTTTTTACTTAGCTACCACAGTCCAGGGCAGCCAGCATCTAACCTGTTAGGTTCTTCTGGCATGATTCAGAAACCATTCTACTGTGTTCCCGCAAATGGTAGGTTGAGACTCAGAATAACTCTAAAGAACCTAAGACTCTTTTTTATATTCTGTCCCCAGTTGTCAATGTTTTTACATTCTGGAAGTGGGTGAGAGATCTACATGGTTTCTACTAATTCTGGAATTCTTGCTTTGAAATTATTTATGTTTTGAGCTATCATCTCACTTTGCAATGTAGTTGAGCTAAAAACTTTCATTTAAACATCAAGTTTCATAAAGGTCAGTCTCTGGGTGTCACAAGTGCTTCTACTTGAAAATTCTTCTGCCCTTTCCTCCCTCCTTCCCCTGTGACTCCTATAATAATTGATAATGTTCATTAACAAGAGTATGAAAAATATCTGTAGTCTCACTACTACCATATTCATTTTTGAATATTCCCTTTGAGGTTTTTCCCAGATGCACACATGTTACATTATTTGAATTCATAACATATCTTTTAACTATTTTTACCTAACATTATAAGAAATATTCAATACAATGATAATTTTTAAAACAAATGAATATTCTATAAGAGTCTTCCTAGAATTTGAAGAGATAGTTAAATAAACTTTATTTCTTCTAACAAAGTTTTGCTAAAACCAGTGTTAAAAATTTTATGCATATAGCTTTGTGTTTTATATTGGCAATATACTAGTAAGTGATTTTTTAAAAAAAATCCAATGAGATTATTCAAAGCAGATGTCTTTTGCACAGGACTGCTGTGTAGTGAGACACATGAATATCCTAAACAACCCAGAAATAAAAGGCAGTGTTTTGCCTGTTGCTGCCTTCTTGATCCTGATGACACCCAGGCCTGCAGCAAACGTCTCTGAATATTGAAAGGCAAAGTCAGACAGAACAATGACACCAGTACTGCATTATTCATCCGTTCATATGCCCATGCAGCTTGCATTTATTTAGTACCTTTGTATACAGCATTGAGCCAGCAGCTCTGAGAAGTGCAAAGGAAAATAAAATGTGGATATGTCTTCGGATTTTATTCTAGTAGAAAAGATGTCATTGACAAAAGTCTTATTTTGTATATAAATTTTTAGTGACGATTATAGGTTATTAATACATAACAGTAATTTACATTACTTCATTTAATCTTCTCAATAACCTTGACAGTAGGCATAAGTAACCTAATTTCAGATGAGGAAACCGAATCTTAGATAGGTTAAGTATTTACACAAGACCAGACAGCTAAATGGCAGAGATGGTATTCAGCCTCCAACATGGCTCCAGAGTGCCCATTATGCCTTAGCCTTGTGTACAAAATGGTCTATTCTTGAGAGAGATTCAAGAAAAGGGTTATTCGTTTTCAGATGATATATAGAGACCGTAGAAATGAGTGACTGTGTTACTGTGTTAAGGAAAAATTTCCTCTTACTGGGTTCATGAGGGGCATGGTTTCACCTCCATCTGGGAACCAGAGGCGTTTCAAATGTAAAGTTATTTGTCTGACTTTCCCATGCACGAGCTAGGTAGAGAAATCCAGGTGGGTTTCTTTGTTCAACAAGCCCACTGAAAGCTCTGGGAGGAGAGGGCTCTGTTGGGGACCAAGTAGCCAATGCAGTATCAAAGTCAAAGATCAATCACTCCAGTGGAAGTTTGAAAGAACTCCTCTCGTCGGACAAGAACATGAATGGGGCAGGAATACCTCCAGGGCTAAAACCCTGCTGCTCCTTATCTATTGGGATTCCTTCCTTGGATCCCCTCCCACTGCAGCGTGGGAGCTCTCTCTCTCTCTCTGCCTAATAAATAACTCTCTGCTAAACTCTTTGGGTCCATGATATTTATTCAAATGGTAAGCTAACCATGCCTCCTGGGCCGCTTTCCCCATTCTTGGGGTAAGAGGGGCCAAGAACTGCAGAATCAGAATGGGGAGGGAGCTGATTATGCAGCCCCACCCCAGTTACAACTTTGACAAGCCAGCCAGGAGGAACGTTGGACTTCAGAACCGTGAGTGGTATCAGACCCCTTTGGCGTGCTAATCTGTCCTATGGCTTCTTTTAAATTTGGTAAGGAGGTAAAGACCAGGCACAGTGGCAGAGACAAGGCTGGATGAGCACTGCCTGTGGAAAGCAAGTTCACATGCTAGTGACAAGTACATAGATGTTCTGCAGGTCCTGGGTCAGTCCTTCAAATTAGATTGGACAGATATCATGTTATAGCTTAGTCAGACCCTAACCAGCAATGAGAGAGAGGCTGCTCTAGCAGTGGCTCAAACCTGAGTAGGGCCGTGCACTATGGCGGCTGGGCCAAGCAGAGGGCACAGCCGCCTATGTGAGCCACACCCAGCCTTTCAGACCCCAACCTTGTGGATCCAGATTTCTGTAAGGCAAACTTCTTCCTGGTTCTTTCCTCTAAGATATTTCCTACACATGAGGCTCTTGGGGTGGCAGTCTAGGGTAGCAGTCCAGGGACCCTTGATCATGGGGCCCTCAGGTAAAAGTGCACAGGGCCAGTTCCCTTAGTTCTCAGTGCTACGTTATTTCCTAATGGAGCCAGAATCTCTCAGTGGGTACTGGAGGCTATAGGACATTGTGTTTTTTTGTCACCTGCAATTTCCCAATCCAACTGAATGGTGACAGAATTTAATGATGTACAACTTGTCTTGCCTAGGATTGGCTCTCTGTTCAGCAGACCTTTACCATCTAGAATATCATAGACTTGGTCAGACCTGGTCCAAGGCTCAAATAGTTTATTACAGGCCCCACAACCCTACGGCATACACCAACGATGGAAGATGGGGTGGGGGAGGAGGCCCGGGCCCTAAGAGGATTCCAGCTTCAGCGATGTGGCCATTCATTACCTTCTTTAAGATTGTTGTCCTTAGAAGTCCCTCTCTAGGAGTTTATCTTCCTAGGGCAGCTTTATGGTCAGGTCTATGTTAATTGAACTCTTGCTGGGGAATATTGGCACCCATCACCCAACGCTCACTGGCCTAGTTCTTCAAGGACGAGCCAGTACAGGACCACTAATCCCAGCAGTCCCCGTGTCCTTAAGGTGGCCACAAGGACATTTAGACAATGAAAGTGTACCCATGACACTGGTAAGTGTGATTAAACCTGGCACATCGGGGGCCCAGAAGATGATCATGCATCTAGAGTGCAAGGAAACTACAAGATGGTACAGCTGGGGGATGCCCCAGGATTAGCAGTTGCAAAGAATAAGAACACAGGATGCGGGCATCCCTGTGTTCAATTTCAGATGGATGCTACCCTTCCCAAGGCAAAAAATCGCCCTTAAAGTGTTTCCTGGATAACTGGAACCAATTTGACCCACAATCTTTAAAGAAGAAGTGGCTCATTTATCTCTGCCAAACAGTGTGGCCACAATACCTTCTGCTGAGTGGAGAGACCTGGCCTTCTCAGAGGAAGTATAAATTATAACACCCTTCTACAATTAGACCTGTTCTGTAAGAGGGAAGGTAAATGATTGAGGTCCTCTATGTGCAAGTTTTCTTTTCTCTAAGGGATAATCCTCAGCTATGTAGGGCCTGTAACCTATACCCTACCGGCCCCTCCTCAGAACTACCCCCATATTTAGGACTCCCTGTGGCTCCTCCCTCCACCGATGCTGACCAGATCTCTTCAGCTCCTACAACCCAAAAGGAGTTAGGGAAGGCCAAGCACTTCAAGCTACTAGGATGCCCCAACTCTGCCCCCTACAGGCAGTAGAAAGAGAATTTGGCCCAACCAAGGTACATATTCCCTTTACACTTTCTGACTTAAAGCAAATCAAGGCGGATTTAGGAAAATTTTCAGATGATCGTGACAAGTACTTAGATGTTTTGCAGGGCCTGGGTCAGTCCTTCAAATTAGATTGGAAAGATATCATGTTATAGCTTAGTCAGACCCTAACCAGCAATGAGAGAGAGAGGCTGCTCTAGCAGTGGTTCAAAAGTTTTGGAACACCTGGTACCTTAGTCAAGTACATGACCAAATGATGCCAGAGGAGAAGGATAGATTCCCTACAGGTAGATAAGCTCCCTAGCATGGACCCTCCTGGGATCCTGACTCAGAACGGGGGACTGGAGTCTTAGGAACCAATTGACCTGCATACTTGAGGGATTAAGGTAAACTAGGAAAAAGCCCATGAACTATGCAATGTTATCCACCATAACTCAGGGAAAGGAAGAAAACCCAACAGCCTTCCCTGAGCAGTTATGGGATGCTTTAAGAAAGTATACTCCCCTGTTGCCAGACTCCACTGAGGGTCAGCTAATACTGAAAGACAAATGTATTATGCAATCAGCAGCAGACATTAGGAGGAAGCTCCAGAAGCTGGCCCTGGGGCCAGAACAGAGTCTAGAATCATTACTAAATCTAGCAACTGTGGTGTTCTATAATAGAGATTAGGAACAGGCTGAAAGGAATAAGAAAGACCAGAGAAAGGCCAAAGCCCTAGTCATGGCCTTCAGGCAAGAAAGGCTTGGGTTAGCCGCCAGTCTGGCAGAGCTTGCTACCACTGCAGCCTACCAGGACACTTTAAGAGAAATTGTCCCCGGAGGAGTGGACCACCTCCTCATCATTGCCCACTCTACAATGGGGATCACTGGAAGGCACACTGTCGCAGGGGATGAAGGCTCCCATGGCCTGAGGTGGCTAACCAGATTACCCAACAGCAGGATGAAGAGCGTCCTGGGTCAAGCGCCAGCACAAGCCATCACCCTCAACGAGCCCCATGTAAAGCTAACCATAGAAGGCCAGGAGGTCGATCTCCTCCCGGACACTGGCACGGCCTTCTCAGTTTTGCTTTCCTGTCGTAGACAATTATCCTCCAAGTCTGTAACTGCCTGAGGAGTCCTAGGACAAGCAGTGTCCCGATATTTCTCCTAGCCCCTAAGCTGTAGCTGGGAAGATATACTCTTCTCCCATGACTTCCCCATCATGCCAGAAAGTCCCACTCCCTTACTAGGGTGGGGCCTGTTAGCCAGAACAGGAGCCATTATCTATATGAACATTGTCAGGGGGGAAATCCCTCTCTGCTGCCCATTATTTAAAGAGAAAATTAATCCTGAGGTTTGGGCAATGGAGAGACAATTTGGGTGAGCAAAGAATGCATGCCCAATTTGAATAAGGCTAAAGGATCCCACCTCTTTTCCTTACCAAAGACAGTATCCCCTAAGACTGGAAGCCCAAAAGGGGCTGCAGGATATTATAAGGAACTTAAAAGCTCAGGCTCTAGTAAAGTCCTGTAACAGCCCTTGTAATACCCCAATTTCAGGAGTACAAAAACCTAAAGGACAATGGAGGCTAGTGCAGGATCTCAGGCTTATTAATGAAGTTGTGATCCCTTGATAAACAGCTGTATCCACCCCGTACACCTTGCTCTCTCAAATAGCAAGAAAAGCACAATGGTTTACAGTCCTAGAACTTAAGGATGCTTTTTTCTTTGTTCCATTACATCCTGACTCCCAGTTTCTGTTCACCCTTGAAGACCCTTTGGTCCAGAATTCTCAGCTCACCTGGACAGTGTTACCCCAGGGCTTTTGAGATAGCCCCCACCTATTTGACCAGGCTCTAGCTCAGGACCTTAGTCATTTTTCATGTCCAGGTGCCCTGGTTCTTCAACATACAGATGACTTACTTTTAACTGCTAACCCAGAAACCCAGTGTGAGCAGGCCACACAGGACATCCTAAATTTTCTAGCCACCTGTGAATATAAGGTTTCCAAACCAAAAGCCCAACTTTGTAGACAAGAGGTAAAATACCTAGGACTTGTCTTGTCTAAGAGCACTCAGGCCCTTGATGGAGAACATCTCCAACTCATACCGGCCTTCCCCTGTCCAAAGACCTTAAAACAGTTGCGGGGATTCTTATGAATGACTGGTTTCTGCCTATTGTAGATTCCCAGATATGATGAAATAGCCAAACCCCTATACATTCCGATTAAGGAAACCCAAAAGGCGAACACCCATCTATTACAGTGGGACCCTATAGCTGAGGGAGCCTTTCAGACCCTGAAGCAGGCACTACTGCAGGCTCCAGCTCTCAGTCTTCCTAGAGGGAACGACTTCTCCCTATATGTTACAGAAATGTCAAGAGTGGCACTGGGGGTTCTCATCAGCCGGTGGCATACCTAAGTAAGGAAATAGATGCAGTAGCAAAAGGCTGGCCGCATTGCTTGCAGGTTGTATCCTCAGTGGCTATGCTGGTCTCGGAAGCTGTTAAAATAGTGCAAGGGAAAAATCTAATAGTATGTACTAGACATGATTTATCTGGAATTCTGGCCTCTAAAGGAGGCTTATGGCTGTCCAACAACTGCTTACTCAAATATCAGGCCTTAGGGCTCAAAGGGCCTGTACTTCAGCTGCACATATGTGCAGCCCTCAATCCAGCTACTTTTCTTCCTGAGGAAGGGGCAGACAAAGAACATGACTGTCAGCAGGTTACAGCCCAGAACTATGCTGCTTGAGAGGATCCCTTAGAAACTCCTCTAGCCAATCCTGACCTTAATCAATACACTGAAGGAAGTTCATTCATGGAAAATGGAGTTTGAAAGGCAGGACATCCAGTAGTCAGTGATCAAACAGAGCTTGAAAGTAATTCCTTTCCTCCTGGAACTAGTGCCCAGCTGGCAGAACTAGTAGCCCTCACTCGAGCTCTAAAATTAGGAAAAGGAAAGAGAATAAACATATACACAGATTCCAAATGTGCGTACCTGGTTCTACATGCCCATGCTGCCATATGGAAGGAAAGAGAGTTCCTAACCTCGGCAGGAACCCCCATTAAACATCATAAGGTAATTTAAGACTTATTACAAGCTGTCCAAGAGCCCGAAAAGGTAGCAGTCTTACACTGCTGAGGCCACCAGAAAGGAGATTAGAAAGAAGCAGAGGGCAATTGAGGAGGTAACCTAGAGGCAAAAAGAGCAGCTAGACAAGAATTTATAGAAGGACCTTTAATATGGGAAAACCCTCTCCAGGGAACTAGACCTCAGTACTCATCAGAAGAGGTAGAGTGGGCAATCTCCCAGGGACATAATCTTCTCCTCTCAGGAAGGCTAGCTACTGAGGAGGGAAAAGTACTCCTACCTGCTTCCAGCCAGAGGAAAGTACTTAACATCCTACATCAGACCTTCCATATGGGTATAGAGAACACACATCGAATGGCCAAATCTATATTTACAGAAAAAGTTTTCTTCAAGGCTGTCCAACAGATAGTCAAAAGATGTGAAATGGGCCAGAAAAATAATCATTTGGCACATCACAAAGCTCCTCCTGGGGAAGAGCAAACCAGTCATTACCCAGGTGAGGACTGGCAAATGGACTTTACCCATATGCCTAAGTCTTGAGGATATCAATATCTGTTAACATGTGTAGATACCTACACAAACTGGGTTGAGGCTTTCCCCTGTAGAACAGAAAAAGCCCAAGAGGCAATAAAAGTCCTGATTAATAAAATAATTCCTAGATTCAGACTCTCTCACTGTTTTCAAAGCGATAATGGCCCTGCCTTCAAAGCTGCAGTGACCCAAGGAATTTCCAAGGCATTAGGAATACAGTATCATCCCCACTGTGCTTGGAGGCCTCAGTAACTAGGGAAAGTGGAAAAGATGAATGAAATTCTTAAGAGACATCTAAGGAAACTGGCACAGGAAACCCACCTCCCGTGGCCTTCTCTATTACCAGTAGCACTCTTAAGGTCTTGAAACTCTACTCAGAAAATAGGACTCAGCTCCTATGAGATGCTTTATGGTCAGCCCTTTCTTACTCATGATCTTGTATTAGACAAGGAAATGGCAGATATAATAAAATATATAACCTCCTTGGCTAAGTACCAACAGGCTCTTAGGACCTTACCTGAAGGACACCCTAGAGAAAAAGGGAAAGATTTTTTCTGCCCTGGAGATTTAGTGCTTGTTAAGTCTCTCCCCTCAGACTCTCCCTCTCTAGGCCCATCTTGGGAAGGACAATTTTTGGTTATTCTGTCTACCCCAACAGCAGTTAAGGTGGTGGGAATAGACTCATGGATTCATCACACATGGCTGAAGCCTTGGACACCTCCTGAAAAAAATCATAGACCCTCCACTCCACAGCCTGAAGTTCCAGGAGACAACCCTTCATACACCTGTGAGCCTTTAGAGAATCTACATTTGCTCTTCCGACGAGATCCCCAGGAAAGTAACTACTCATGAGTCTAACTTACATCTTGGCATTAACAGGACTATCACTCTTAACTTTACCATCTGCGACTGGACTCTATGCAATTCCCCCTATGGGTTGGCCTAATAGCTCTCCTCCCCTCCTTCCTAGTGTCCCCCACTCTGACAATTTACACTGACTTTCAGGTGCAGAGACCTTTCTTGACAAGGCCACACAATATTCAAACCCCAATTCTTCCTTTCATGGGAAGGGGGTGAAATATTAGAACTTGGTACTGGCATTGGAGAAGTCACTACCTCTACTCAGTTTTACTATAAGCTATCTCAGGAATTAAATGTTAACATAGAAAATGTTGCTAATTCTCTCTGCAAAGGCAGCTCACTCTGCAAAAACAGCTTAACTTAGCTGCCACAGCTTTTCAAAATAAAGGGCCCTGAATCTGCTAACAGCAGGGAGAAAAGGAACCTTTCTCTTTCTAGGAAAGGAATGCTGCTACTTTATAAACCAATCAGGTATCGTCTTAAACAAAGTTAAAGAACTCAAGGACCGAATTGAACACAGGGCTAAAGACCTTCAAAGAACAGGATCGTGAAGCTTGTTTAACAACTGGTTGTCCAGTTGCCACCCTATTCTAGGCCCGTTCATAACCATTCTAGTATTGCTGGCCTTTGGGCCTCTCATCTTTAACCTTTTTATCAAACTTGTTTCTTCTAGAATTAAAGCCATAAGGCCACAAATGATTCTGGAAATGGAATCCCGGATATCTTTGGCTCATGAGTTCTATCGTGGTCCTCTGGATCAACATGCACCCCTGGAAGACTCCCCTGTGGAGGAAACCTCAAAAGCAGGGCCCCTTCTACACCCCAATTCAGCAGGAAGTAGTTAAAGAGCGATCGATGCGTGTGTCCCAACAGCAGTTGGACTTTCCTGTTCAGCAGTGGGGGACTGAGGGACTGTGTTTAGGAAAAAGAAACTTCCCTTCTCAGGTCTGCAAGGGGCGTGGTTTTGCCTCTATCTGGGAACCAGAGGGGTTTCAAATGTAAAGTTCTTTGTCTGACTTTCCTATGCATAAGCTAGGTAGAGAAACCTAGGTGGGTTTCTTTGTTCAAAAAGCCCACTGAAAGGTCCGGGACGAGGGGACTCTGTTGAGGACCAAGTAGCCAATCCTGTATCAAAGTCAAAGATCAATCACGCCAGAGGAAGTTTGAAAGAACTCCTCTCATTGGACGAGAACATGAATGGGGCAGGAATAACTCCAGGGTTAAAATCCCTCTGCTCCTTACCTATATGGATTACTTCCTTGGATTACTTCTACCTATATGGATTACTTCCTCTCTGTCTCTCCCTCTGTCTGTCTCTCTCTCTCTCTCTCTCTCTCTCTCTCTCCTCTCTCTCTCTTTGCCGAATAAATCGCTCTCTGCTAAAATCTTTGGGTCCACAATATTTATTCAAACGGTAAGCTCACTTCACCTCCAGGGTCCATTTCCCCATTCTTGGGGTAAGAGAGGCCAAGGACCTCGAGATTGGAAGGGGAAGGGAGCTGAGTATGCAGCCCTGCCCCAGTTACAGAAATATTTTGTAAAGATAAATAAGGTTGCATAACCACATAGTTCACAGGTAAATTATTTCTGTTAAGGAAAAGGGCAATTGAGTTTGAATTACCCAATTGATTTTCTAGACTAATCCAATTTTCTTTGGTTAGTCCTATGTGTCTAAAGCCGCAGAGAAAAACTTCATGCATTCCATCACCCTAGCCAGTCTATGTCGCTTCCCCTAGTTTTAGCAAAGGCAAAGTTCTTACGAGTCATAATGAGAGAAACCTAGTGAATTTTTTAACAGGTGAACATCTACTGTCATCAAGTAAACACAATTCAGAGAAACACATGCTTCAGCAGGGCAGTGAGTGGGTCCTTTCACCTGGTTTTCAGTAGTCTGTTTATTGAAATTAGTCATTTGTTGATGTTAATCTAGACTAAACAAATAAAGAATTTTTGTAAAATAATTTTTGCCAATAAATCTTCTGGTTTTATAATAAAGACAACCCTGCTTGCTAATTATGCTTCTACCATGGTTACAGTAACATGAAAACTATCACCATTCTGTCGCTATCGTGATATTTTATTTCTGTATCTATGTAATCTTCCATTGCTGTCTCTACTCTTTATGTTATATATTTTTAACTGAAAATATTTGACAGCACATAGAATATACATATTCTATACATAATAGTGTCTTAGGGAAAAAAGAATATTAATTTTAATTCATTCTGCATATACAGATAATGAAATAGATTACACTAGTAATATTTTCTTCATGATTCACATAAAAACCAGATTGTGTAAGACTGAAGGAAAGAGTCAACACCATCACAATCATCACAGTCATCAACAAATACCCTCTAGTGAGGCTTGCTGTGTGCTGGCAGCATACATGGAGCTAAATAGTATATTTCTTTAAGTTTATCATATAACTTCAATTATTCTCTGGCATTTCATTGTGTCCCATTTTTAATTTTTAGAATAGTCAATGATAAATATATTTGAACTGGTAGAAGCTACCTACATTTGGTGAAAGCTCTTCAAAGGATTATTAAAGATTTTTTTTAATTCTACACAAACCTTTTAATTTTAATGGCATAATTAAGTGAATAAAAGTGTTTAAACTTTAAGGTTGAATAATTATTTTAAAAAATTGGCTGACAATAGAGTACATATAAACTTAGGCATCATAGAAGAAAAATACTCTCAGATAAAAATGTCCCCATGGTACTCACATTTGAAAGTACATGAATTAAATATGCTTCCCTCATCTCTTGTGGTACATGGAATTTTTATGTCTTAACTAGGCTTTTGTATTTATTTTATGTAAAAATACCAGCATGCCACTAAAATTTTTATTTTTCTGTAAATGTCATAGCATAAGATATAAAAAAGCATTGCCTTCACTTATAATGCTCCAGTGTAATTTATCCCACAATTGCCTCTAAATTTTATTGAATATAATATCCTTACCTTCCTCTTCTTATGAATTGCAAAGATATTTACTTCACTTGTATTTCATCCTTCTCTTTGGAATTTCAATTGCATATTTCTATTACTTTAACACATATCCCCTCATTTTTCTAATGTATTGCACTCTAGTATATTTTTATAATCCACAATTTTCTAAGGTTGAAGCTGATGTGTAAAAAATTGTTACCTAGTTAGATATGCTGAAATTAATTAGATTTAGTCTGAAAATTATTTGAATTATAGCATAAATGATTAACTATTCGGGCTCTGGGTTTAGATTTCCTAGTTCCACTATTTTTCACCTGTGTACCAATGGGCAAGTTATTTAAACTCTTATTGGCTTAGTATTCGAATCTATAGAGTAGGGAAAATAATAGTATCCATGTCATTGGCTTGTTGTAAAGGCTAATGAAATAATCCACGTAAGCACTTAGACCAGTATCTGGCACAAAGCAAACATGTCATAAAGTTAAATATGTTTTTGTTATAGTTGTTAGTACTGCAAATTTTACTATAATTATTAAATTAATTAAATTTGACAAATATATATTGAAAACCTCACCAGGTAAAATATGGGCCCAAACACTGCAGATACACAGGTGAATAATGTATGGCCACTTTTGAGGAAAAGCAAGAAGCCCTAGAGAATAATATATAATAATCTAATAAAGGGATGAGAGAAATGAAAAAAAATGCTTTAAACTATTCCAGTTTAACTTTATGTTCAAATCTAAGGACACCAGATTTGTAAGATTATAGCAATAAACAAAATTTGAACTCTGGCCTAAATTTCATGGAATATCACATTCTTTAATTTTCTGTCATTTGTAATTTAAAATTTTATTTTATTTTATTTTATTTCCTTTTTCATTTTTTGGATTTTCACACTGCCATTGTGGGCTTCAGTTTATAGCTTATTCTTCCTAATATTGGTTCTACTAATTGCTCAAATTACTTAATATGATACCTGGTTTATCTATTTCCACATTGAGGTGAAATCATATACAATTAAAATTTTAAAATATCTCAATTAAGTATGACAAGGTCATAATTTCCCCATTACAAAATCATATTTTTATTAAATCCATTTTCACAAATTATAGTTAATGGATAGCAGATTCTAGAACATTAATATATCAAAAACAAATTTTTGTGATTCACACCTGTAATCCAAGTACTTTCTCATGCTGCTGTAAAGAAATGCCCGATACTGGAAAGAGACTTCATTGACTCAATGTTCCACAGGGCTGGGGAGGCCTCAGGAAACTTACAGTCATGGCAGAAGGAGGGGCAAACACATCCCTCTTCACATGGGTAGCAGGAATGCGAAGTGCTGAGCAAAGGGGGAAAAACCTTATATAAAACCATCAGATCTTGTAAGAACTCACTCACTATCGTGAGAACAACATGGGGAAGCTGCCCCTGTGATTCAGTTACCTCCCACTGGGTGCCTCCCAGGACACGTGGGGATTATGGGTATTACAATTCAAGCTGAGATTTGGGTGGGGACACAGACAAACCACATCAGGAGGCTAAGGTGGGAAAAATCTCCTGATGACAGGAATTCAAGACCAGCCTGGTACATGTAGTGAGATTCTGTCTCTCCAAAATCATTTAGTTGGTTATGGTGGTGCATACCTGTAGTCCCAGCTACTCAAGAGGCTAAGGTGGGAAGATAGCTTAAAGCCAGGAGGTTAATGCTGCAGTAAGCCATGATAACATTGCTGCACTCCAGCATGGGTCACAAAGCAAGACCTTGTCTCTAAAATACATATATACATACATATAAATATAAAAATAAGCTTTTAAAAGTCTTCATATCACTTGTCACTATTTAGGATTGTGTTATACAGTCATTTGTCCATTTTGTTGTGTCTTCAAGTGAACTGTAAGTTTCATCAAAGTACAGACAGTCTTTATTTTTTTTAGTGCTATATCTTTGGTCTCTCAAAAAGTGCCTGGCACAAAGTATATAGACACATTATGTGGCATTCCCCAAACTCATGTTCTCTTGGACCTTTTGCACAGGGACTCATTTGCTGAAGTAGTATTCTTTGGAACATATTTTGGAAAGCAGTTTGTGCTGAATTTTTTCTCAAGGTCTACTTTCCATGCTTTTCTTTTCACAATTGTGCCTTAGGATGCTGACCTATATAGACTGCCTTGAAAGGCTCCCTTCCCCTCTGCTTCTGGTGAGATTCAGTCACACAAGGCAGTGACAGAAAATCTAGAGGAAAGAAGGAGAATGGATGCGTGTAGATATTTACTCCCCAGGTCCCTTCTCTCTGGGCATTGTGGCTTGGCTGCATCTCTGTTGAAGGCCACAGCTACCATGGAGTTACCCTCTCCAAGCTATCCTCTCTGTATATAGGTAAAGTTCTCTTCCCCTTATCCCATCAGAATAGCTTTGGTAAAGGCCTCCCAGGTTCCCATCCCTGCTTTTCCTCTTTTCTTTCTTTCTTTCTTTCTTTCTTTCTTTCTTTCTTTCTTTCTTTCTTTCTTTCTTTCTTTCTTTCTTTCTTCTTTCTTTCTTTCTTTCTTTCTTTCTTTCTTTCTTTCTTTCTTTCTTTCTTTCTCTTTCTTTCTTTCTCTCTTCTCTCTCTCTCTCTTTCTTTCTTTTTCTTTCTTTCTTGACAGAATTTCACTCTGTCACCTAGGCTGGTGTGCACTGGAGCCATCTCAGAAGACTGCAACCTCTGCCTTCTGGGTTCAAGCTATTCTCAATTCTCAGCCTCCCAAGCAACTGAGACTACAGGCATGCGCTACCACACCTGGCTAATTTTTTTGTATTTCTATTAGGGACTGCATTTCGCCGTGTTGGCCAGGCTGGTCTCGAATGCCTGGCCTCAAGTGATGTGCCTGCCTCGGTCTCCCAAAGTGCTAGAATTACAAGCATGAGCCACTGCGCCCATACTCCATCCCTCCTTTTCAATCTTAGGTTACTGAACTATTGATTGTTGGTTTTCTAAAATTATATCCACACGTTTTCAATTGTTCTTTTATTAAACGGTCTTCAACTGCTCAGTTTAAGGATACTGTCTATCTGCTGCCAAGCCCCCAATCCTTTCATAGTGATCTAGAATCCCATTATATCCCTAGCCTTTTAAATGGATGAGTATTTAGATAAGCTTTATCTCAAGATCTATTCTTCTATCAGTCTGCTGTGGAATGGTTTTAGAGGTCCAAGACTGGGCCACATGCAGTCATGGCAGCCTTATGTATAAAATGTTACAGAGATCACAAACACTGACTTGATTTTTGGAGAGAGAACTCATATATTTTGATAAATTCTTAGAAACAAGTAACTACATGATCATGCCCCTGTGATTACAACCCCTGCTGTTTAGCACTTGTCTCTGTACTGAAAGCTAATATATGTGTAAAGAGACACAGGGGTGTTGGTGGGATCTCTATACTACTGAGTCATTTGGAGCTTTCCGCTTATCACACCTGTCTAAATAAGGCTATAAGACCTACATTAAAGGAGAAATTAATTGTGTCCTATAAAATTAGTTGATGAAGCAGCCTGACTATAGAGACTACAGAATGTAAAATAGACTTCCTGTCTTAGAGCTATGGAAATATTGTAGCTCCTCCTAACTTTTATAATGTCCAGACACATCTGCTACCTAAATAGTTGCCTGAGTTATAGGAAACTTAGTTTCCTACAGTTATAGGAAATGTATGGGCAGGAGCTATACAGATTAGAATTTGCCCTTTCTGCTTTCAGGCACAAGGTATTGCTCTGTT
>CAUYLG010031776.1:0-62500 GCA_963573385.1 Cacajao melanocephalus | reverse complement strand
AACACAATCTACCTGGAGATAGCATCAGAGCCCTCAGGGTGAGGGCTCAGTCCCTAATACTGCACTTCCAACCCCAGATACCAGTCACAAGTTTGGGTCTCCAGAATTTCTGACCAACCAACTTCAGGTTGGGCGTTCCCATGACCTCCTCTTTGGATTTGATCAATTTGTCTGGGCAGCTCCCAGAATTCAGGGTAGATTCCAGAAGCCAGAACTCACATTTACCAGTTTATGATAAAGGATATTGCAAAGGATACAGACAAAGAGACATGTAGGTAAGGAGGTATGGAGAAGGGGCACAGGGCTTGCATGCCTTCCCTGGGCATGCCACCCTCCAGGAACTTCCACATGTTTGCCTGTTTGGAAATTCCGTGAACCTGGTGCTCTGGGGATTTTTATGAAAGCTTCATGACATAGACATTTCTTCCCTCAGGGTACAGGATGGAACCCTCTCTGCAGAGGGTCTTAAGACCCACAATCAGAAAAGAGGGAGAAGATTAGACTCCTGCCTTGGGGAAAACGAAGGAGAGGGAGGGGAACACAGAGAGATTCTGTTTCCTACGGTCTGCTCCTGAGGCCTGACACATCCACATCATAACTCTCCTGATGCCTCCTCTAACCCCAAAGCAGCCCCTCATTCAGTCTCTAGGCGTCTTAAGGAGGACAGCAGTCAGAGCCCAGTCATTATGCCACCCCACAGATATCATCGATTAAGCTCTCACTGTATGCTTGTTAAAAGGGACAGTTACCCCTTACCCCTTCATATTTGAAAGGATGAGACTCACACCACTTCAGTAGTTCTCTATAAAAACGTTACTCACCAATTTTCTCCCAATCCTTTTACGTCTTTCTTGTGGATATAAGAGTCACTCTACACAATGGTTCTGAAAAAGTGACAGTAAATGGACAAGAGCATATTTTAGATATAACAAAGAGTTAGTGGTGTTAGAGTTATTCAGTTCCCCAGGAATCTGAGTCTAAATGCTCTGAAAGGACATGGGATAATTCTACTACACCCAAAACGGTGCCACCAACAGAGGAACGGTTAATAGCTGTAGGTCATTTTCTTTGAAGAATCCATATTTCTGCCTAGTATCTCACTTTACTATTTTATATCTATTGCATCTTGCAACCTTGGTATACATTTAAAATCTTATGTGCAAATATATATTTTTAAGTAAAGTAAAATACATATTTTTAAGAGTAGGAAAATATATACTTTTAAGAGAGCTAACAATTAAGTTCTGGGACTTAGGAGTGGTAGGAGAGATGATGCTGAGTGGGGAACTCAGGAGAGGCCTTATGGAAATAGGCTTGAAAAGATGTTGACAGGCACAGGTATTAACAAGCGATGGGAAGAGGGCTATTTGTGCTGAACTCTGCCTTCATAGCTTAAACTTCATAAACCCGGATAAAAACATGCATTTACATAAATCTCTAAAGCAAAGATACTCTTGAGATTAATAGTTTATGAGTATAAAAAAGACCCATACAAAGAGCTGTTTTATTGCTTAGATTTACACTACTATGCTCATTAGGTAATCTCTATACATACCGAGTTGTCTGGAAACTATGATTCACTCTCATCTTTGTTTTTCATGGGATTAGAAAAACTTTAGGGTCATTTTGACTGCATAATATCATTCTCTCTCTGTAACTATAGGCTCCTTACAATGCACAATATATTTCTGTAAGTGACTGAAACAAATATATTTTTCCAGTTCAGAAAAAAATATATATTTCCATGCAGTATTATTTACATTAGGCTTTTGTAGACTTAGGCACTTTAATTGTATGCCTTGTGATTGTGTCCTCTTTGTTTCTACTGGTCTTTATTTACCAGATACAACTCCTCATTATCATTACCAACAGGATACAGCCAAAACTCCTTAGCAATGCCTATGAGATCATATCTTTCTTGGAAGATTATATCTTGCGTCTATCACCAGCCACATCTCTAATTACGTCCCTCAGTCTCCAATATTACTCTTTCAAGTATGATCATCTATTTGCAGTTTCCCATATAAAATGTGTTCTTTTCTGCATTTGGTGCCTGATCACCTCTTTCACTAGCTTATTCCTCAACACTAAAGTCATTTAGGTGTCATTCTTTTCTTAGAAGCTTTCCACGACTACCTGGTCCCACTCCCCTTTTGTGTTAAGCATCTCCTTTATTTTAACAAATTTTAAAATTTTATAATTGGTTTATTATCTGTGTTCTCTCTACTAGACTACATTCCTTGAAGGGACAACACATTGTTCACTTTGTGTTCTTGGAATGAGCATTGTATCTGGCACAAGTCAAAGCTTAATAAATAGTGGTAAAATATAAGCTACACAGAATAAAAGCAAACTTTATTTTATATAATAATATGTATTATACCTTAACTTATTATTTTGTTTCAATATTTCTTTTTATGTCTTAGTTCTGCATCTTATCACTCCAATTTCACTTTATAGCAAAAATTATTGGAAGACAGTCATGTTTTTGTATGTAGTTTATTCCCCTCAAAACTCATGTTGTAATTAGGTCCCCAATGTGGCAGTGTTGGGAAGTATGAGAGCCAAATGAGAGGCATTTTGATCACGTGGGTGAACCCATCCTGAATAGATTAATGACCCATGGCTGTGAGTGAATTCTTGCTCTCACAGGAATTGATTAGCTCCCATAAGCATATGTTGTTAGAAGAGTCTAGATCCTTAGTTTCTCACTCTTGCTTCCTCTCTTATTGTGTAATCTCTTTGCATGCACTTGCATTTTCCTTTCACTTTTGCCATGAACTTCTCAGTCTGCAAAATGGTAAACTAAACAAACCTTTTTTATTTGTAAATTACTGAGTCTTGGATGTCCTGTTATAGCAATATTCCATTTAAATTGAATAAGGCAGAAATGGCATAAGACAGAAAATTGGTACCAGAAGTGGGGAGTTGCTATACAGATACCTAAGTAAGTGGGAGCAGCTTTGGAAGTGGGCAACAAGCAGTGTTAGAAGAAATTTAGAGGAGCAGACTAGAAAAAGTCTGTATTGCTATAAATGGAACATTAAGATTGATTCTGATGAGGGCTCAGAAGACAAAAAGGCAAGGAAAAGTGCAGAACTTCTTATAGATTGACTAAATTGTCATAACCAAAATTTTCATAGAAATACATGTAGTAAGGCCATTCTAATGAGGCATTTGATAGAAATGAGGAACATGGTGTTGGGAATTAGAGAAAAGGCCGTTCTGGTTACACTATAGCAAAGAATTTGGCTGCACGTGTTTATGCCCTAGGGCTTTATGGAATGTAAAACTTAAGAGTGATGTTCTAGTATATCTGAGAGAAGAAATTTCTAAGCAGCAAGGTGCTCAAGAAGCTGCATGGTTGCCTTTAACATCTTATGCTAAATTATGGCAATAAAAGGATGACCTAAAATCCAAATTTATAATTAAAGGGGAAGCAGAGAATAAGGAATTGGAAAATTCATAGCCTGGCCATGTGGTAGAAAATAAAAAAGCATTTTCAAGAAAGGAAATCAAGGGTTTGGCTGAGAGACCACTTGCTAGCAGTAAGCCTTGACAATTTCCACATAGGGTATTAACTTTACAAGCCCATAGAATGCATAGAACTGTAGAGGTGTGAATTCCTCTACCAAGATTTCAAAAACTGTGTGGAAAAGCCTGTAGGCCCAGGCAGAGACTTGTTGCGGGGGTGGAACAATTTCAGAAAGCCTTTAATGGGAAATGCTAAGTGGAAATGGGGGTCAGAGCTGCCAAAGACAGCCTTCACTAGGGCAATGGCTAATGGAATACAGAGGCAGAACCTTCACTGGGACCCTAAAATTGTGGAGCCACTGAAGCATGCAAACTCATCCTGTAAAGGCTGCTGGCACTGAATTTCAACCCATGAGAACAGAAATGAGAACCTTGTCTAGCAAAGCTATGGGGGTACGACTGCCTGAGGTCTTAGGAGCCCATCCTTGGCATCAGTGTACATAGGGTGTGGAACATAAAACCAAAAGATATCATTCTACAGCTTTAAGATGTAACATCTGTTCTGCTGGGACTTGCTTGAAGCCTATTAACTTCTTTCTTTGTTTTGGACTATTCCTTCCTTTTAGAATAGAAATGTCTATCCTATGCATGTTCCACCGTTGTAACTTGGAAGTAAGTAAACTATTTTTTATAGGCTCATAGCTGGATTTTGTACTTTTAACTAGATACTGACAAAGTTAAGACTTTCAGAACTATTAGGATGAAATGATGGTATTTCGTATGTGAAAAAGATGTGAGTTTTGAGGGGGCTAGGGGCAGAATGCTATGGTTTGCCTCAAAACTCATGTGAAATTTGATCCCCAATGTGTCAGTATTGGGAAGTGGGGCCTAATGAAAGATAATTGATCATGTGGGAGGATTCCTCACAAATAGATTAATGTCCTCTCTTGGGGATATGTAAATTAGTGATCTCACAGAAATGGATTAGATCCTGAAAGAGTGGGTTGTTTAAAAAAAACTCTGAAAAGTCTGGCTTGTTTGGTTTCTCTCTCTTGCTTCCTTTCTTGCCACATGATCTCTTTGCATGTGTCCATCTTGTATCCATCTTCATCTTCTGCTTTCTGCTGTGAGTTGAAGCAGCATGCGCTTGAAATTTCCAGCCTGTGGAACTGTGAATTAACATTTTTTTCTTTATAAATTGCTGAGTCTCGAGTGTTATGTTATGGCAACACTAAACAGACTAAGAGAGTTTAGAATTTAATTTTATTGTAAATGTTTATCACGGTCAAATTTTTTCTAAGAATATATTAAAATATCTTTTTAAAGTTAGAAGAGGGGTAATATGAGAGAAATTTACATATTCTATTTTTAACATTTTTAAAGAGCATCAAGTTGACTTCAGTATTCTGATATCTTCCTTGACTTTATGAAAGATCTAAAAAACTGGTCTTTAAACCTTAGAATTTTTTAATTACATACATTTAGCAGAGATATTTTCAAATGTGTATATATAGTATGTATATGTACATAAAGTATGTAAATGTATGTGTGTATATATATTATATATACATTACATATATGTATATATATTATATATAAACACATACATATACATATATATACATATATATTACATATATATGTACATATATATATAATATATACATATATATTCATATGTATATATGTACATATATATACATATATATGTACATATATACATATGAATATATATGTATATATTATATATATATACACACACATACATACAGAGAGAAGAAGAGGAGAAAAGGAGAGGAGAAGTAGGGAGAGAAGAAACTTTCTCTACATAAGTATACAGAGGGGGAAAAAGAAATGGACTGACAAAACTATAAAGATGCTTATATTCTCCAGTGAATTAGAGGAGCTTGTAACATTAGCAGTATTTGGGCCTTGAGGAAATCCCTCTGTGGGTTTCTGATAGAAAATAATAGATAATAGTATTTACTTCTACAAGGGAAGCTCAGGATAGCCATCTTGATCTTCCATTTCACACAGGCTTTGTAATTGTGTGTTGCTCTTGAGGAGTTTGATTTTATTTTAAAATTGCATTTCCACAACGAAAAAAAAAATCAAAAATGGCAAAGAAGATAGTTTTGTTAAGCTTTCACCAAATACTTTCCCTTTCTCTTATTATTTTACAAGTCACAAAATCTTAAGATTAGGGATTTTTTCCAATTAGGAAACCCAGTGAGGATGCATATCCCTAAGGATCTTGGGGTAAATATATTGATATGATAATCACATGGATAGATGATACTGATATCAATGAGAAAGTCAAGAAAACTTGTATTGTTCGATATATGAATATATAGAACATTAATAATTAAATTGGATTACATAAGAATGGTCATCTATAGGAACTAACACCAGGATATTGCAGCTGCTGACCCTTGCTGTCATTGTACTTACTGGATGCTGCGAGTGTTCATATTGCTTTGGTGAAATCATCAGATATCACTGATATCTATCTGGACCACCATTTCTAAGCACTTAATAATGCCATTGCATTGTTTCAAACACATAATTGGTATACCCCTAAAAATTAATTCTGGCCATTATGTTATCCTTTCTAAGCTTTTTAATAACCATGTCTTTTCCTTTATTATTATATGATCCCTCAAATTCTTGAGGTTGTACTGGTCCTACAAAAATGCTAAATGGAAGAGGTTCAACTTTCTCCTTGTAATCTGGAGGATACATTGCTGCCTACATCAAATAAAAAAACAAAAACAAAAACAAAAAAGCCTCAGCTATTACTTTAAGTACATGTGGCTTATTAATAGATTGTGGGTCTGTCAGCACCCTGTTTTACTCCCTTTTACATGTTCAGTTATAGCACCTGAGAAACATTAAAACAGCAAAGGAATGTACCATAGATTTATTATAATGATCTATCCTTCCTTTTGTACCCTCCTGGCCCTACCTATTGTTAAGTTGTTCTCTCCTTATAAAATAATAAAACTTAAACCAATCTCTTAGTTTCTGAATACTATTGTATCTAGGGCTATACAGTGCATAAACTGAATATTTCTAATCATCATAAAGTGTATCCGTCATTTTCAGGACAAGTTTTATATGAAACATCTTTAATATGTTTATTATTCCCTTTAGCCAGCACAGTTCTTAGCAGCAATAGGAACTGGATTCAGAAAAGATTTTTATTGTGTGCCTGCCATTTTGATCAATGTACAGAAGTGTATTGATTTATATTGTACTTGTTTTGCAAGTTTTGCTGTGCAAATAGTAACATACCTTATTGTTATAATAATCCTATGAGTTATGTTCTATTGTTAACTCCTCTTTATAGGTGTGAAACTGAGGTTTAGAGAAGTTAAGTAACTTACCCAAGGTCACTCTACATAAGAAGAATAGGATTAAAAGTCAGGCTGTGTAGCTGCAGATGTCATGCTCTTAACCATTAAAACATGCGCCACATATATTCCCATACTAGCTGGTATACTCTCATGTATTATTAACATTATAGTCTCTTCCTTTATCGTCTTTAATATTGATAATGGCCGTTTGATTTGCATTACAAATTTTAACCATACTAAAAAATAAGATGAGTTTCCAGAAATATTAACTAACTTTCACAAGATTGCTTTACTGAATTAAACTAGTGTTCTGAAACAAATCCCAGATTTTTTGCCTTGTGTTGCATTACCTTCTGAGGTAGCACTGATCTTATTCGCAACTGGCATTCTCTAGGCTCTATGCTGAGAGATTTTGATATTACAGTGTAAATGTCACCCAAATTACTTTAGAAACAAAATAATCTCAATGAAGAGGCATTCCTTAGGCCAAATCTGTGGGCCAAGCAGTGAAACTAGTTTTGCAAAACTTTAATTTGATAAGAAAAGCATGAGGTTCTCAAAATAGGCACCAATGACTTGTATTTGCGCTTTTATATTTAGATAAAAATGGGAAGTAAGGCCTTGGACAGCCTCAGGCAGGTGAGCAGAGGAAACTGACCTCTACTTAAACTTTACCCTCAATCAAATGGAGAAAATATATGTTTTTCCTTAATAATGCTTTAAGATGAAAGAATATTTTATCTAATAATGTTATGTTGACACCAGTATTACTTTGGCTACTGTTGGGACATTGTGAGTTTTTTTATTCCTTTACCTTAAAATTTTCTGTCAAAATACTTTAGTTACCCTCTCGTGTGTAGTATATGGCTGTTGTAGGCAGAATAATGACCCCTAATATGTCTATATCCTACACTCCAAAACCTATGAACATACTACCAGACATGGCAAAACAATATATGGTTGAGATTATGGATCTTGAGATAGGATGATTAATACGTATTATCAGGTTAGGTCCAATTTAAACATATGATTTCTTAAAAGCAGAGAAACTTTCCTGGCTGTGGCCAGAGAGTGATAGAGTATTAGAAGAACGGTCAGAGACATGCAACATGAGAAGGACTTAACCTGCCATTTTTGACTTTGGAGATGGTGGAATGGGCCATAAGCCAAGGAATGTTGAAAGGCTCTACAAGCTAGAAAAGGCAAGAAAATGACTTCATCACTGGAGCCTCCAAAAGAAACAAGGCTGTACCATGAGCCATTACACTTGTGTTAGCCTTATGACTTGTAGAATTATAAGATAATAAATTTGTATTGTCTTAAGCCACTATGTTTGCAGTAATTCATTACAGAAGTAATGAAAAACCAGCACAATTGCTATTTATTGTGTATTTTATACCTCATTGAGTAGTTCAGTTTTTAAAAACTGGAATATTAAATTTATTCACACTTATTGTAAAAACTAATTTGCTCAAAATTATTTTTAGAAAACACATTCTGATCTTCATCTATCAGTTTACTTATTTGTTTTTGTAATTTTTGTTTTCTTTTCCTGACTTCAGCCAAGTAAGTCTTTCCTTATTAGTAATTAAATTAAATGTAAATGGATTAAACTGTCCAATCAAAAAGCAGAGATTGACAGCACAAAGTTTTTAAATATGATTGTACTATATGATGTCCACAGGCAATTCACTTTCAATCCAGGACACAAACAGATTGAAACTAAAAAGATGGAAAAAAATATTTGATGTAAATATTTGGTGGCCAAAAGAGCTTTTTAGTGACTATATTAACATCACACAAGATATATTTTAATGTGAAATCTGTTATAGGAAACAAAGGAGAACATTATAATTGACCCTCAAACAACATTGGAGATACGAGAACCAATTCCCATACAGTCGTAAATTTAAATATAACTTTTGACTTCCCAGTAATTAAACTACTAACAGCCTACTGTTGGCCAGAACCCTTACCTATAACATAAACAGTTGAGTAACACTTACTTTATATGTTAATTTATTCCATATTGTTTTCTTACAATAGAGTATACTAGAGAAGAGAATGTTATAAGAAACTCATAACAAAGAGAAAATATATTTACTGCTCATTAAGTTGAAGTGGATCATCATAAATGTCTTCATCCTCATTGTCTTCACATTGAGTATACTGAAGAGAAGAAAAAGGAGGAGTTGATCTTACTGTATCAGGTGTGACAGAGGCAAAAAAATGTGTACGTGAATCTGGGCAATTCAAATCTCTGTTGTGTAAGGGTAAAATATATATACTGACAAAAAGGTCAATTCATCAACAAGATATAAAAGCTACAAACATGTGTACCAAATAAGACCTCAAAATAAATGAAACAAAAATTAATAGAATTGAAGACAGAAACAGACAATCTCTACTAATATTTGAAGACTTGAATACATCACTCTTAATAATAGAAAAATGTAGACAGGAAATCAATAAGAAAATAGAAGACTTGAACAACATGATAAACCAAAAAGACATAGCAGACACTCCATACAATTCTCCAACTAGCAATAGCAGGGAGTGATTTTTTCTCAAGTGTACATGTAACACTCTTCAGAAATGACAATATGTTAGACCACAAAAAAAAATCTTAATACATTTAAAAACACTAAACTCATATAAAGTATTTTCTCTGATCCCAAAAAAAGCAGTGAAATCAAAAGATATTCTTTCACAAAGGCAAAATACTAACAAACATTTAACTAGACCAACAAAACCAGATAGAAGATGATAATAACTAAAATCAGAAATGAAAGTGGGGACATTACTGTTAATCTTACAGAAACAAACAGTTATAATAGGACATTATTGACAACTATATGCCAAAAAGTTAAGTAACTAAGATAAAATACAGAAATTCCTCGGAATACACAAATTACCTAAACTGACTCAAGAAAAAGCAGAAAGTCTTAACAGACCTAAAACAAGCAAAGTGATTAAATCAATAATCAAAAAATTATAGACAAAGAAAATCCAGGACCAGATAACTTCTCAGGTACATTATACCTAGCATTTAAAGAAGATTAATAACAATCCTTCTCAAACTCTTCCAGTAAATGGAAGAGGAGAAAACACTTCCTAACTTACTCTGTGAGGCCAGCATTACCCTTATACAAAGCAACATAAAGACATCAGAAAAAAAATTTACAGAAAAATAATCCTAATTAATATAGACACAAAAATTATCAACAAAATACTAGCAATTCAATTTAAAAAAACATGTTAAAAGATTATAAACCATGTCTAAGTGAGAACTATCCAAGGAATGGAAGAGGAAATCAACATAAGAATATCTATCAATTTAATACATTAATAGGACAAGAAAACATATGATCATTTCAATTGATGCAGAATAGTCATGTGAGAAATTCAAAACCACATCATGATGAAAAAAGAAACACTCAATAAACTAGGAATAGAAGACACTTTCTCAACATTATAGAGGGCCTTTATGAAAAATCCACAGCTAACATGACACTTGATGAAAGAACAAGGGATTTCCCTTTAAGGTCAAGAAAAAGACAAGAATGGCACTTTTCACCACTGCTATTCAGTATTGCTCTAGAGATTCTAGCCAGAATAACTTAGTCAAGAAAAATACATCAAAGCCACACAGATTGAAAAGGAAGAAGTAAACTATTTCTATTCACATATGATATTATCCTATAGATAGGAGGAAAGAAAAAAGTCAAGAAATATACTAAAACTAATAAATACATTTAGTAAAGTTACAGGTTTTAAGACCAAGACACAAAAATTAGTTGTGCATCTATATGCTACTAATAAGCAGTCCACAAAGAAAATTTAAAAAGAAATCTCATTTAGAATAATATCTAAAAGATTAAAATACCTCAGAATAAATTTATCCAAAGAGGTGAAAGACATGTATACAGAAAACTTCACAAATATTAGTACAAAACACAAAATAAAAGGAGACATAATAAAAGGGAAGACATCCATGTTCTATGATTGGAAAACAATGTTATTAAGATATTGATACAACCCCACAATCTCCAGATTTTAATGTAATTTCTGTTAAAATTCTAGTCACATTAATAGAATAAATAGTGGCTGAGTTCTTAGGAGATCTGATAGTTTTACAAGGGGGTCCCCCCTTTGCTTGGCAGTCATTCCCTCTCTTGCTGCCCTGTGAAGAGGTGCCTTCTGCCATCATTGTCAGTTTCCTGAGGCCTCTTCAGCCCTGCAGAACTGTGAGTCAATTAAACCTCTTTCTTTTATAAATTACCCAATCTCAGGCAGTTCTTTATAGCAGTGTGAGAACGGGCTAATACACAATTCTAACACTTGTATGGATCCGCAAAAGACATCATATCACTAAAGAACAAAGCTGGGGACATTATACTTCCTAATTACAAAATTATATTGTTAATACAAAGCTATATTATTGAAACAGTGTTGAAACTGGCATAAAAACACATCAACAAATGAAATAGATAGAAAGCCCAGAAATATATCCACACATATAAAGCCAACTAATCTTTGTCAAAGGTGCCAAGAATGCACAAAAGGAAAAGACAGTGTCTTTAATAAATGACATTAGGAAAGTTGGATATTCACATGGAAAACACTAAGATTGGACCCTTACTGTATTCCTTATCATACACATAAAATCAACTCAAAATGGGATAAAGTTTTAAGCATAAAATCTGATACAGTAAAACGTATAGAGGAAAATATAGGGCAAAAGGTCCTTGACACTGCTCTTGGCAATAGTTTTTTGAGTGTAATACCAAAAGCACAGACAATAAAAGCAAAAAATAAACAGAATTATACCAAACTGAAGTTTTGGCACAGCAAAAGAAACAATAAACAATATGAAAAGGCAACCCACAAAATGAGAAAAAATATTTGCAAACTATATCTATTAAATGAAATTAATACACAAAATACATACAAATATATAACAATAGCAAAAAGCAAATAACCTTATTAAAAACTGAGCAAAACCCTAAATAGACATTTTTCCAGTGAAAACATACAAGAGGCCAACAGGTATATGGAAAAATGCTAAAAATCACTAATCCTCAGAGAAATGCAAATTGAAATCATAATGAAATACCACCTCATTCCTGTTATAATGGCTATTTTCAAAAGTCAAAAGACAATTGTTGGCAAGGATCTAGAGAAAAGAGAGCTCTGTACACTATTTATAGGACTGTAAATTAGTAAAACCATTATAGAAAACAGTATGGAGGTTTCTCAAAATATTGAAAATAGAACTACCATATGATCCAGTAATTGTACATCTCAGTATGTATACAAAGAAAACAAAACCAGTTTCTTGAAGAGATATCTGCACACTCATGTTCATTGCAGCATTATTCACAATAACCAAAATATAGAAACAATTTGTTTGTTGACAGATGAATGAGAAAAGATAATGCGGTGTGTTTCTATGTGTGTGTGTATGTGTGTATTTATATAAATTACACTATTGTTCCCATGTGTGTATACACACACACACACACACACACACACAAACATTGTTTCACCTTTAAAAGAAAGAAATTCTTTTACTTGTAACAATATGGCTGAACCTGGAAGACATTATTATAAGTGAAATAAGTTAGGTGCAGAAAGACAAATACTGCCTGATCTCAGTTATATGTGGAATCCTAAATAGCAAAACTCATACAAAAGGAGTAGAAGGTTGGCTACGAGGGCAAGAGGGTTTGGGGGAATGAAGAGATGTTAGTCAAAGGGTACCAGCTTTCAATTACTAAATGAATAAGTTCCAGGGATCTAACATACAGCGTGGTGACTATAGTTAATAATAATGTACTGTATACTTGAAATTTGTTAAGAAATACATTTAAGTAGATCTTAAGTATTCATATCATATCAAAAATGTAACAACGTGAGGTGATCAGTGTGTGAATTAACTTGGTTGTATTATCATTTCACAATGTATACATGTATCAAGATATCATATTGTATTCCTTGACTATATACAATTTTTGTCAATTATACTTTAATAAAGCAGAAAAAACTATAACAGTCTTCTTTGCAGGAATAGAAAATCCTATTCTCAAATTTATGTTAAGCATCAAGGTATGCCAAATAGACAAAAGATTATAAAAGAACAAAGTTGAAAGACTTGTACTTTTCAGTTTCAAAATTTACTACAAAACTACAGAAATCAAAATATCAAGGTACTGGCAAAAGGAAAAACATCTAAACCAAGGGACTAGAATTGAGAGTTCATAAATAAACCATCAATCTACGACCAATTTATTTTTGACAAAGGTACTAAGCCTATTCAATAAGTAAAGAACAGTCTCTGACAGTTGGTTCAAGCAAACTGGATTTCCACATGCAAAAGAAAAAAGTTGGACTCCTACTTCATAGTATACACAAAATTAACTCAATATGGATCAGTTACCTAAACATAAGAGATGAAAAACATACACTTAATGGGGAAAAATCAAATAGACTTGTTGTTCATGATCCTGGCTTTGGCAACAAATTCTTAGTCACGACACCAAAAGGATGAGCAACAAAGAAATGTGATATATACACACTGTGGAATGTTATTCAGCCATAAAAAATGAAGTTTTTAATGCATGCTGCAATATAGATGAACACTGAAGACATTTTGAGCCAGAAACAAAAGGATAAACATAATCTGATTCCTCTTATATAAATTATATAAAATAGCAAGTTCACAGACACACAGAAAGTAGAAGCGAAGTTAGCATGCATTGGGAATAGAGAAGAATGAGAGGTGTTGCTTAATGAATACTGACTTTCTGTTTGGGGTGATGAAAGGTTTGGAAACAGACAATGGCAATAGTTGCACAACACTGTGAATCAATTTAATGTTACTGAATAGTATACTTAACATAATAAAAATACAAATTTTGGTTGTATACATTTTACCACAATAAAATATGTAAAGTAATATAATTTAATGCACACAAAATATGCTTATATACATATAAAACAAATCTTAACGAATAGAGAAAAACTTCTAGACAGTGAGCCAGAGGTAATTAGGGTGTTAAGTCGATGTACATTTTTGCTTTATGATTTTTTGAGAATTTGAATTTTTATAAAGAAAATGTTACATTTTTAATTTTAAAAACAAACGAATATTTTACAATTTTGTGAATCATGATATGGATTATCAAATGGTCTCATGCCACAAATTTAATGATAAAGAAGATGGAGTTAAAGTATAAATAAAATTTGTGAAGACTGATTACAGCTTAACCTGACATTTCTGTGATCACATCATAGATAATGGGTGTCCTCTATTCTCTACACAAGTATATTTCCTAGTTTTATTGTACTTTTCTATTTATTAATACATGTTTTTTATTGTATTCAGCATGTACTCATTTATCTTATGCTTTTTGAGGACCAACTTAATGCCAACTTCTGCACTGGCAACTTTCTCATCTGGTAACTCATTAAGTAGAAAGAGTTGGACATATACTTAAAATTAGATTTTTTTACTCAACATCAGTAGACTCTCCCATTCCATTGCCATTTATTGACTATATTTTTATTCTGACTCAGTCTCTACTAAGGTAGACAGATTCAAATGTTACTAATTATACTTAGGGATTAGAATTGAACCATTTAATCTGAAGCATTCACTATGAATGTTAGGCAAAACTTACATCTTCAAAATTATATTTGGAATGACAAGAGAAATGGATATTAACTTGAGTTGATTTGCAACATTTTCTATGAAACTCAAGGCATATTTTTCAGGAGATAGCAAATCTCTCTGTCTTAGTCTATTTTCTGCTGCTATAACAAATACCACAGCATTGATAATTTATAAAGAAAACAGATTTATTTGGTTCACAGATCTGGAGGCTGAGAAGTTCAAGAGAATGAATCTAGCATCAGGGCCTCACCCCATGATGGAAGGGCAAGCCAGGGTACAAGACAGAGAGAGCAATGAGGTCAAATATATCCTTCTGTCAAGAGCTCGTTCTGGTGATAATGACATTCATCTATTCATGAAGGTAGAGCTCTCATGAACTAATCACCTCTTGTGATCCCACTTCCAATACTGTTACAGAATAGACAATACACATAGAAAATACACATACAGAATAGAGTGTGGAAAAAAATGATTTCTAATTTAGTTTTCCATTCACAGAATAAACTCTATCACTAGAGTTAGGATGCTTTATAAAATAAAAAATGGAGTATTAATTCTAGAAATAACATTGTAAAGCATAGTTTTATTCTTTTGCTCAAATGAAGAAGCAGAAACTTCAAGAGGGCAAGGACTGGCTCCCCGCAGTGGGACTAAAACAGCTGCCTCCTGAAGACTAAATTAGGACTCTAAGGCTCAATGTCAGAATGCAGGAACCATGCTAATATTCCAGTCTTTGCTTATTTTTATTCCATCTCTGCGAACATGTTGCCCACAAAGTCGGAAAGACACAGTAAAGCTTACTGAAGCAGAAATATCACAATAGAAATCTACAATTAGGTACACTTTTTTACAGGGCAAAATCTTCATACACAGATCTCTTCTGAACCATGGAATGTGTTTTCAAAAGAACATTGTTATTTTTTTTTTATCTTTTAGAGCATCTTTCCATACCATGCTATGTAATTCCAACGAAAACCATGTTTGCATCAAGCATCTCTTCTGTTTTCTTATGAGCAACTTGATTACTGGATTCAGGTTACTCTAGTTTTCTTTATTACAAAGAACAAAATTACATTTAATGTGCAAGAGAAGACTTATTAGAATTTTAGAATTTTAATATAAGTAATTTTAATAAAAACAATGTTATTTCTTTAGCTCTTTTTCAAATAGTTGCAGGAAAGACGAGAGAACTAGGTCTTGACACATTGCGCTCACTTCACACAATCACACAGCATGCATCAAGGCTCTGGTTTTAAAGTGAAGAACCTCCTTGTGACAGATAAATGCCAAGGTTGTGGTTTTGAAAATATAAAACCATTATGATTTTATTTTTTATCCCCTTCCACACCATTATATCTTCTCCTTCTCCTGCCCAATTTACAGGAATCTAGACTTCGAAATACGCAGTACAAAAACAAAAATGGCCTGAACTAGCATCCATTTACATTATTTATATTTTATAAGGCAAAAATTAACTGGCATGGTAGTCAAGATTATCATGTAGTGAATATAGAAAAAATGAATAAACAGGCACAACCTGATTTTTTTAAAATCTGTGGCTATTTCTAGTAATATTCTGCATAAGTTTTTTTTTTTTTTTTCAGGTGAAGACTAAAACACCAACTGAGGAGAAAAGATTTTCAGTGTCAGTGAAGTTAAAACATGTCAGCAGCAGTTGCTTCTGTGAATTTTGTCTCACATGAAAGGAAGGACGGATTGAATTCATATCTGAAACAAGACAAGATTTTCCATCTGACCTCATTATGTGTTTCTCTGGAGTGCATCCCTGGGTTTCTGCCTGAACTGAAATGTGTTGTGGGGAAACCAAATATAAAACAGCTCGGTACTACCATAACTGACGTGACTTGATAAGATGGGGTATTTATTGTTTTGCCACAGTCATCTCTTAACACTAAAAGTCATTATGATGTGCTGGATCCCTTTGTTAAACCAATGCGCTTAAGTGAAGGAATGTACTAATGAAAAGGTTTATGCTACATGGCTGTAAACAAGGATGAAGTCGCATTACTCTATATCACAGACATTTATATTGAGAAATATTTATGAAAAGATTTTTAGAAACTTGACTGTTGTATTCTTATAAATAATTAAATGTACAAATTATCATTGTTACAATACAGCCAGTTTCCTTTTCTGTGAGCATGGGTGATTGATTCAGAAATATACTGATTTAAAGAAACAGCATTTCTCATTGCTCCTAGTAATACTAGAAAATTTTTTGCAGGGCAGAAATAAAAGAAAACTTTCCCCTAGATTAACCTTGTGCCTCACAGACAGATTTTCTTTATTCTAATGTATCATAAAGAACGGCACCATGTCTTTCAGTTTTATTTGTACAATGGTTTGTGTGTATATATAAGTAAATATATTTGCAACGTTCATACTAATGGGTAAAGAAATATGTCATTGTTTATATTGTCATATGTGTATAAATATGTTTTTATATATGTATATATACACATTATTATTCTATTTTTCAAAATAGTGAATGTAGGGAAAATGTTAGTTAGAACTCCAGCATCTACCACCATTAAAATCCATTTTAATAACCTTTGAACTATTCTGTAAATTAAATTAATTACCATTATACCTAAGAACAAATCAATGGCAATATACTATTCACAAAGTTAATTGCATAGATCTCCATATATAAATGTAAATTTATATATAACATATGTAGAGTGAGATGCATTATTTTGTTGAAATTAATATCACTCTTCTGTATTTATTTATACTAAATAATTCGACAAACATTTTAGATTTTTAGTTGCTATAGCAACATACCATTAGACCAATTTTCCAATGTTGTGTATTTTATAAAACAGTAAGTACAAAACTATAGAACATGATAAATAAGATAACTTAAACAAGTTTTGAGGATTCAATAGAATCATTTGGTCAATATGTTCAGCAAGGACTCTAAACATTTCTGGCACACAATGAACCTTTTAAATTTGCCACCTGAGGAGAACTATTCTTTTGGAAATGGAAATGCTGTGTAATCTGTTACACTTTTACTTTATAAAAAATAACTTTTTTATTCAAACAGCCAAGAATTATGAAATATGTACCGCATTACGAAATATGTACTGCATTCTTAGCATTTTGCTTAATACTAGGGATGCAGAGATTAAGGGGAGGTCCCCACATTCAGGAGACCATCCACCAATCACAGAGCTCACTTCCTAGTATTAAACTGTTGTGAGACATCAAATTAAAAACTTACATACATGAGAGTCCAATTTCTAGGAAGTGGAGCTTAATGTTACTTTCTTTGAGGTATGAGCCATTCCCATATAATAGGATAAGGAAAAGAGTTTATTATCAGTGGAGAAACCTGATAAACACTTCCTTTACCAAGCGATGAAGGTTAACCTTATTAGTGATGTTAATGTAGATATCATGTTCCCCTGCTATAACATGATGAGAAGAAATCTTTACCTCTTCGATATTCTTTCCAAAAATTTATAGCCTGACCAATCTGAGAAAATAAAATTAGATAAACCTAGATTGGATGATGGTTCTACAGGATACCTAGCCAGTAGTCCTCAAGACTGTCAAGGTTGTGAAAAACAAAGAAAGCCTAAGAATCCTTCACAGGCCATTGGAGCCTGGGGAGCCAAGATAACCTAGTGCAAGATGGTACCCCAAATTAGATCTGGAACATGAACAGAACATTAAGGACTAACTGGTAAAATGCAAAAAGTCTGAAATTCAATTGAAAAATAAAACAATTTACATATAACTTTAAAGTCTAACCATTAGGTCTCTTACATTAGAAAAGATAAACTGTAATTTTATCAACAGCAGATCAACTAAAAACTATCCAGTTGTCAAGAATGAAGGAAACTTTGCACTTCAATAGTCAGGCTAATGTCACACAAATATTGTGTCATAGATCACAACATGTGAACGTACAATTAAGGATCTTAAAACATCTTTGGCCAGTGTTTTGCAAACTCTTTCACAGAACACTAGGAGCTTCTCAGAAGGCAGAATGGATGAGTGAGAAGACATGGCATTAGTGATGCTCCTATCCCCAATTTAACATAATATTTCACAAGAAGAATCCATGGCTTAGAAAAAATATAAGAAAATCAGTGTGAAAAATCAGTAACCTACACAAGTGCTGATTAAATGTCCATGGGTATACACATCACAGGAGATCTTTAAAGGCCAATATTGATTCAGTAGTTCTGGGGTGGAGCTTGAAATTCTGCATTTATGATGAGTAATGCCTACCCTAGGAGATGAAGATGTTGCTTGTCAGAGATAAACACTGTAAGTAGGAAGGATCTAGCTCAAATGTTAAACTGTTCTCATGTCAATACATTTCATAGAGGAAATTTTGCTGTTATTTTTAACGGGTTTTATGACTTTGACAGCAACACATCAAAATCTTTCACGGTTAGTGAGTTGGAAAACATTATAAAAACGGAGTTTTTTAAACTACAGTTCTATTCATAACCTATCCTTTAGCCCCGCCCCCAATTTTATTCAGATTTATTATAACACCCTCCAGAACCAGACCTTACTCAGCCAAGTCCTCTATCTAGACTATCCTCTCGTATGTTATTCTATAACCAGCCATTTCAACAATGAATTCGGACCCAGTTGAGATGTTCTTCTGCCAATTATACTTTATCAAACTCCATGTCAAGCTGAGTGTCAGGTAGCATGCACTATCAATTACATCTTTCTAGAAAAAGGGAAGAATTGATGTTTTGGATTTGCAAAAACCCATGTTTTTATATTTCATCTGGGCTCTTACCTGCCCACTCACATTTTAAAAATGTACTTCATATTGACCCTTAATACGTTTTCCACAAGATTGTTCCAAGCTTTCTGCTCTCTCAGAGGTCATATTTTATTCCAAAACATTTAGCACTTGATCTTATTTTCTGCTTCTCAAGACTGAGATCCTTGAACTCAAAATATCTTTTCCGCTATCTTGATATTTTCTCAAACTACTGCACATCTTATTTCCTTCAGAACTGTGCACTCACCCGCTAAATGCTGAGTGGTTATCACTACCTGCCGCTGACTAATATTGTTCTCCAGATGGTGACCACTGACAATTGCCAATTCTAATGACATGTTCTTTGCTTTCTTCAGTACCTGGCACAATAAGATAGCTCCTTTTAGAAGTATTTAGGGGTTTCTTCAATTCCAGATTGTTCTCACAGTTTTTCGGGGCTTCTATCTAGTTCTTTATATATCCTTTGCTACCTTTAAAAAAAGTTACTGTAAAAGTAATTTGTAAACTTGTGTTTGAAATCAGAGGTCTAACTCTCTGGTTTTAAATCTTAGTGTAACTATTTTCTAGCTTTACGATTTTGAGCAAATTTGCTTTACTCTATGAGCTCTAATATTTTTCTCAAAAATAGTGATAATAATGACCATTATGTCACATTTCTGCTTTATTAATTGAATTGAATAAGATAATATATGTAAAATGGCTAGAGTTGTGCCTGAGAGTCAGTAATACTAGATAAATTGTCAGCTATTACTATTATATATCTTCAGTCATTCTTTTGGGTAGCTTATCTGACCTCATTTTATCATGATAATTTTATATCTATCTGTATCTCTAACCCAGTTTCTTGATATCAGCATTATCTCTCTATATAACCCAGTTTCTAGATGACAGTTGGAACTGGACAATTCTTTGTTGTGGGGAGCTGTCCTGTGCATTGCAAAATGCTTAGCACTATTTCCAGCTTTTATCCATCAGATGCCAATAGCAACCCACAGCTGCAACAACCAAAACTGTCCAAATATCACCAAATGTCCTCTGGGGTCAAAAAGCACCCCTGGCTGAGAAGCATTCTTCTAATCTTTTTTAAGGATATGCTTATATGGATGCTTCTTTGGTGCCTCAACATATGGCCAAAGGTAAATGTATCATTTTCTCAATAAACAAGTTTTATATACTGTTTTATCTACTTTCCTAAATAGCCATAATGGAAAACACACAGTAATCTTGACTTTTCTCCCTCTTGCTTTCTACAGTTAGTCTAGTAAATTGTGTTGAATATGCAATACCAATTTTCTTACCATTTATCCCTTGTGCATTCTCACTGACATTACCAGAATCAGTTCCTCATTCTTTCAACAGAGTTTTGCTGACACTCACTCAATCATAGGCACACTCCAGTGACAATAAGACTAAGTCATCATGGGCCTTATACTTTAGTGGGGGAAATGGGTAATCAACAAGTAAACAGATTAATACATTGTATACTTTTGAGTAGTGATATATGCATAAGGAAATAAAGCAGAGTAAGGGGATAGAAGATGAATAAACAATGGCATTTTAATTAGTGTATTGGTGAAGATGTCTTAGGCAAGGCAACATTCTATCTCCTTTCTGTGAGGAACCTAACCATGCAAAGATCTGGGAAGGGCAGAAGCAGGCATAACAGCTTTAAGGTGGTAATGAACCTAGCACTTATGAGAAAGAGCAGTGAGGTCGCAGTGTTGAAGGTTATTCAATATGTGGGTGTTTGTCTAGGTTAGATTTAAAGGGAAAGTGGAACCAGGTATACGTACGCAAACAAAAATCCTAGATGTCACCAAAAATGTAATGAGCATGAGATGGATCTAAAGTGATAAATTTTTAGTAAGTCATTTGATTTCTCTGATTTATATATTTTGATTACCTTGAATTTTAGCTGACTATAAGGCTTAATTAAGCGTTGTGTTGGAATTATGTATAAAATATAAATTTTAACCAAATGTATTCATGTATTCTATAAAAATTCACCATTTATGAAAGTTATGATCAAGTTCTAGATTCAAAGCAACCAATGCTCATGTTAGCTTTATAAAATTGAGGAACATCTGTAAATAAATATACATCTCAAGATATTTCAAAAGCATTTGAAAGACATATTTTCATATAATTATGACAGCCTTAGAATTATGCATTAAAAAAGTGAATTTTAGTCTAATGCTACTAAAATTCATGTAAAGAATTCTAAGTATGAGACCAAAGAATTAATTTCAACATAATAATTACACATGGTAGTTATTTTCTATAAGCGATTTAACATGTAACATACTTTTAAAAATTAACATAGTCCAAAAAATTAGCTCCAAATGTTAGCAATGCCCAAAACAACAATTAAAATTAAGGGTGTGTCAATGCTTTGCCTTCAAATATAATTTTTTGCCCCCTCCAAACTCTGCTTGTTCATAATTTAAGAGTTTATTACTCAAATACTAAAACTGCCAGCAAAAATATGTATGTTTTAAAGCTGCTTAGGATACATTTTGTTTAATCTTTTTTGTTTGTATATCTGTTTGTTTTGTGGTAGGTGTTACCTTATCTTTGATTTTTAGACTTGGAGCATAATCTAGGAGTTATGTATGGTCAATTTCTATACATCCTGGGGTGAACTAAGGACAGAATGGCAGACTTAATTTAGAAATCTCCCACTTTTTTATACTTAAGTGAAATCCTTGGCTCTATTCTAACATAGAGCTTTATATTTACAGATGCCCTTATTAACCCTTTTGCTGTGGAGACAGATACCTTCTGCTTCTATTAGTCCCCACCAGATTAAATTACTTGCATCAAGGCTCTATTACACCTCCACTTGAGCTAGTGCTGTGTAGCAAAACAACACTGGTAGGGAGTGAATGGTTATCAAGAGAAAGTTTACTTTCAGTGTTAAGAATTAATTTAGCTGAATTGGTGCGGTGAAAGTGGTAAACACAATCCCCTCACTGTTGTTTGTCAGGGTGTGTTATATCACCCTGGATTGCTATGTCAATAATCTGCCTGGCCTGCAAGCTAAAAATCTAAGATTGCTTGGATGACTGACAGGCTGAAGATAGCTGATAATTCTAAGGAATTGGAGGTGTAAAATCTTTAAGGACCACGTCTACAGTATAAATGCCAGGGTATCTCCACATCACTCTGTACTTACAAAGGCAACAGCATTGTTAATGGCAGCCCGTCTGTCCATCAAGTTTCCTACCGGCGGATTTATCCCTCTTTCACTCCTTATCTTTCTTTGCTGTGTTTATTTCGAAACCAGCTGCAGAATAAATTGCCTCTTGTCTTCACCTCCTACACTGAGTACAATGATATGTTCTGTAAAGCTTAAAATCATGGTGTTTTTCAAGCACTCCCTTTTCAGAACACTGACTTCTAATTTTGTTTGTTTATGAATATGTATTATTTATCTTGTGGGGGCCTTTAAAACACAAAAAATGACTCTTATTTACTTGGTATGTTCAAGATCTAGATAAAGATATGTGTGTGATATTTCACAGAGAAAAAATAAATAGAAGTAATTAATATAATCATTTTGTTATTGTTTTGAATAATTAATTAGATCTGATCTGTTTTAATCAAATAGTTAAAATTAAAAGGCAGCCAATTTCAGAGCAAATAACATATTTTTATTAATTGACTTCAGGAATTTAGTGAAGTTTAAAGTATCCCTCCTTTATGCACATCTGACCAGTTGCACTTTACTAATTTATGACCAGAGGAAAAAAGATAATTGTAGCTGGGCAGAGTTAAGGATCGAGATGAGAGTTTATGAAAAATGTACAAGTCCTGCAGCAACCCAAACCCTCTCACACTGCTAATGGGTGTGCAGTTTGAGACCACTTTGGAAAACTCGTGGTTAAACCTACTGAAGTTGATTATACATATACTTTATGAACCAACAACTCCTCTCCTAAAGATACACAGTATGCATTCTCCAAAAGACATAAAAGAACCTAAACAACTACTTGAAAAACACAAGAAAAATGCCTATATAATATGAACAATTGCACGTATGCAGACATTTTTAATGTAGACAAAATAAAACAGCTAAGCACTGACCAACACTAGAATGGATAAATTGTATTATGTATTCATCCAATGGAGTACTACATAGCAATGAAAATGAAGAAACTGCAGTTATACATGATACATAGACGAATCTCACAAACATAATATTGAGTCAGATAAGGCAAACATATACACTAAGTGATTCTGTTTACATAAAATTCCAACCCATATTTACCTATTTAAAACAGAGATGATTCTTGGGGTGATTTGGGCATGAGGAGAGCCCTGGGATTCTGGTACTGTTTTATGTCTTCATATGGGTGCCATACGGGCAGTACATATGCCATAATCAATATGTACACTTATTATTTGTGAACTTTTCTGCATCTATGTTAGTACTTCAAAAAAACTTTAACATTAAAAAAGCATCCAAGTTTTCAGGCAGTGCTTGCAACTACACACTAAATTATAATTTTCAGATAATTCCTATATTCTTTCTAGATGATATTTCTTGGTTATTTGCAGAGGGAGAAAAAAGCAAGAAAAAAGAGAGCAGCAGATAATCTGGGAAATATGTACATATGCCAGATTGATCTGAGTAATATAGAGTTCTCTGACGATTAATCCATGCATATTTAAGCATAGACACACACATATTTTTGTGTATGTATATTTAAATGAGCATGGTGAGTAATGAGGGCAAATATTTGTCAATCATTTTGTATCATAAAAAATTCTTGAATTATGCTAAGTATTTGAACAGAAATATTCATTTTTATTTGGACTGAATGTTACATGCAATAACAGAAATAGTCATTTATTCATAAAATATGTGGGACACATACACATCTGAATTGAGCATTGTGCTAGGGCCAAGGATGTGGAAGTAAGATGCAGAGTCCTTGCCTTTATGTGGAACACAATGACCTTTTTTCTCCAAAAGACCTGTGAACTGCTTAATACTGATCAGTATTTTAAATGTCATCTCAGTGTGTTCTATCGCTTACATTACCTGACTCAAGAAGTTGACCAATGGTTTATTTCCATTTCTAAAACATGACCCTCAGGAAGCAATATTTGGCTATGATACATTTGAAATTAATTCTCTTCCTCTCTCTGAAGATCCTGCCTCTCCCATTGCTTTCCCCCTTTCTTGTCTTTCTTCAACCATGACATAAAAAAAATAGCAAACAATATATTTGCTAACGTTAAATCATTTTATACCTTTGACAGTAATTAAACAAGCAAATTCATTACTATCATTACCATTATACTTTTATCATTACCATTGCTTTGAATAAAATAAATGAATAGTTAGAATAGAAATCTATTATCAAAATTATCTTGTATGTGAAAAAAAGATTTTATTCCTCAGAATAGTGTTATCTTAAATTGTCTGGGTAACTGAAAGGTGAAGTTTCTAGACTCTAAAATTTGATTTAATTTCAGTTTAATATCTTGTTATAATTCTAAATCTCTGTACCATTCTAAATCTCTGTTGTTTTGAATATTTTAGTAACTATTTTTTAATGTGGAAATGTTTTAAGATTATTAACTCGACTTTCTCTTCCTTTTTTTAGTTCAGCTGTATTTGTAACAATACAAATTTAAATTTCTCTATAACTCCTTCTAGTATTGTCAATTAATTTTACCTAACCATTAAACAAGCTATATTTATTTAATATGCATTAACGTTTTAAATAATGTCTAACTGCATCTCATCAATGGCAACTTTTTAAAAAATCTTGAATGTTCAGTCTTTATAACTTTAAAGATCCAAATGCTAAGAAGGTAAAAATTTTAATCTGCATCCATATACCTGTTGTGATATAATCAGAGAAGGTTTGAAGCAAGTCTTTTATTCATAAAAATGTACTCTCTTCTCTCTGAATTACTTCATAAATCATATTGTAGCAGGGTCTGCCAATAGATTAAACACTATGAAGACAATAGTTTTATTCTCCCCAGGCTCTTAGCAAACTGTGGAGTCTCTTGGGGATCTGTCATCACAGATGGGTGATGGTGTGACAATAGCAAATGGGTATGAAATGGGTATGACATTGGTATGACAATAGCAAATAATTTCAAAGCAGTAGTCCAGGAAGAGACACCAGTTGATTGTAGGAGGTGTTCTAATTAAAACCAATTTGGTAGCTCTTATGTTCCTATAAATGTTAGTTAGCAGGTAATAATGACTAATAAGGCTTAACAAGGGATGTGGAAGGGCATTTCAGATAAGAGACACAACATACAAATGCATGGAAATGAGAAATGAGTTCAAAGAACTTTGATTAGAACAATTTGGCAGGCAAGCAGAGCTTACTTAAAGAACAGTAAGAGACAAGGACAGGATAAGAAGTGACATAATGCTAGAATACATAAATTTGATCAGAGAGAAAGTGTTGAAAATATTTCAGTGTAATTATGACTTTTAAGAAATGGTATTTTCAGATGTTCCTCTAAAGACGTTCAAGAAGAACTAGCAAGGGAAGACTCTTAAATAGTTATTGCTATAGTTAAGACTACAAGTGACTGAATGATTTTGTGTTAGTTTAATGAAAGAATAAAGATAACATAAGACAGTATGAGTAAATGTAAGACTAAATCTTATTGACTTGTACATGTCAGGAATAGTTTTTTTTAATATTTCTTATACAAACTTGGCAAGGCAACATATGCCATTGGACATAACACACAACATATTTCACAATACCTAAGAAATATTCAACTTCCTTCATTTATATTCAAATTTTGCTACTATGCCATCTTTTTGGTTGATGATTCACAAAATTTTAACCATATATAACTACTTCATGTAATTTTGCAAATGAACTCTCACTATAATAGACCCTATACCAGTAATCCATTAACAAAGAGTCAAATCTGCAATATAAGAGATAGCATTGCAGTGCCCTTGAGCAAGTTTACTTCTTTAAGCCTAATTTCTTCATGTGTAAATTGGAGACAATAGTGGAGTTTATCTACAGGATTGTACTGAATATTTATAGCTATGCAGCTATGAAAGTCAATTGGCATTTTCAACATGGTGCCTGGCAATCTGCTTTGTCAGACCACTGTCTTCCACTGAATAGGAGCTGATAATTTTACCAATTGTTTCACTACTAAAAAACACGGGCCATCATCTTTCTATCCTCCAACAATAGTTTACTCCACTGATTTTACCACCTCCAATAACAATCTCCTTTTTCTTTCCAGCCTTCATTCCCACCTCGTTCCAAAGCTAATATTACATGATTTACATTTTTTAAGAGGGCACTACATTTATGATACACATTTCTGTATCAGTTTTTTATTGCCATGTAACAAATTACTTCAAAACTTAATGACTTAAAGCACCATTAATGGATTATTTCTCACAATTCTGTAGATTAAATTCTGCTAATCTTATCCGGGCTCATTCATGTAGCTACTTTCAAATGATGGATTGGATGAGGACTCAGTAGGGCTGGGCCTTGTTCTCCCTGGGGTCTTTCATCCTTAGGGAGGCGAGGCCACAGTTCTTCATCTTGTGATAATAGCAGCATTTCAAGTGGGCAAGATTCAATGTCCAAGTACTTACAAAGTCTCTGTTTTCATCCTGTAGGCTGATGTCATATTGTTCAAATAAGTTATACTATCAAAGCTAGAGTCAGTATTAGAAGGGACTAGAAAAGACAGTGATATAATTCAATGGACATTACTATAACAAAATATTATGATGACCTACTGTGTGGATTAAATCAAATAATGTACAGAAAGTTCTTAGCATATGCCTAGTATGTAATATGCACTCAGTAAACATTAGCTACTACTTAAAAATTAGTAATGGCATTCATGATTATATATTTATTTAACTGTCAGTCTTACTGAGAAACTATTTTACTTACTAAAAACTGGTTTTTACCAATATTCCTGTGGACTGTCTCTGTTCTTACCCAACATCTTTCTTGACTCAAGACTTGGCATTTAGGTATAGCTCCTAAAGCAATTCTAGTTTCAAAACATCTCAATAAAAATAAATATCTTACTGTATGTTCTCTAATGCAATAGACAAGAGAACTTATACACCATACAACAGAAACTTAATTAAATTCCATGTTATAATTTCCAATTTTCCCCCAATTTGTTCTGTGATGTCATCTGCTTTATCAGCCTCCAAAATCCCTTCTCCTGCCTAAACAACTAACATCTAATTCTCACCAAGTATCTATTACTTGGGTAATGGAAAGTTTGGCAGCCTTAATTAAAATAATCTTTCTATCTTCTTAGATATGCCCAACTCCATTCCTTCCAACCTATTCAAGGAGAATAGAGAAAATCTCAAGAATATCAAGTCACACATATCCTTTAAAATCAAGAAAATCAAATTGAAACAAAGAAATATAAAGGATTAGGCTATTTAATATACTACCAATTAGGTGTTAAGAATATAGAGAAGGACAAGATAATTTCACTGAAATTAGTTTCATGTCTGACTTTTTCAGCTGACGATAAATAAAGCAATAATATCAATGAGGCAACACAGGTGTTCAACGTGCTTCAAGAGCACAAAGTAGGAAGCCCCTGCGAATGTCAGGAACATGGACTCTTATTCCAAAAAGAATAGACTCAGCAGCATGCGTTGCTCGTGTCATGCACCATGCTTTTTTGAAACTCTACATATTAGAGTGTTTTCTTTTGTGTTTCTGTTTACCACTCTCTGGAACTTGAACTGATTGCCTCTGCTGTGTACTAACTGCAGATCTTACTGCTGGTCCCCTGACACAGAATCGAGCTCACAGTTCCCACACACACACCTGCTATTACCCTCTCCTTCAAATACACCATTTATCTTGACAGTAAGTAAACTTATCTCGGGAAGTATTCCTTGCGGAACTGTAGTTTGTCTTTTGGATTATCTGAAAGATCAAATTTTAAGTTCTCCTTTGATACCAAACATTGGTCTTTTCCTTCCTTGAGCAAGCTTTAAAATGTACCTTTTCATTTCAGGTAGAAAACACATGAGAGTGATGATAGTAAGTAGCATTTAAGTTTACATGTAGGAGATGCCTCGAAAATTCTTATTTTTTCATATCAGTTTGATATAAAGAATAACATTGTTCAAGAAATGCTATAAAAAATGGTCTCTGTGCTTCTAGTGAGAAAGACATTGGCTGTTGGAATAAATCCTCTGTCGATCTCCTTTTCAAGGAAAAATAACAACAAAGACTTCAGAAAGCTATACCAGCTGAGCAAGTGTTTTTGTGAAACATTATGACTTTAGAGAAAGTAGTAATCACCAGCTTGAAGAAGGAAAGTATTTATGTATAAGGGCATACATATAGCTGGGTTCCAGATATAAGATGGGTTTGAAGTGACACAGAGACGCTATTAACAAGATTGTTGTTTGCTGAAGATATTCAATAACTAAATTATCTGTAACAAGACCATCTTGTGAAAAAGATAAACCTCACATTTGGACCATGATGGAATGGAGGGGCAGAGTAATAAACTATAGAGGTAAGGGTGTGAACAATTTTGTGTAAGAGGTCATAATAGTCTAGTATATTTCTCTGTACTCGTAACTTTGCACTTCTGTGTGCTTTTTGCATTACTTAAAATCACAGAATTTATTTTTGAATTGTAATTAAGGTGTTTATTTACAGACTTCAGACTTACTTATTTATATATTTATTTAGTGAAAATACTTCTTTCCTTCCCTTCCAGTTTCCAGGTAAAAGTTAAATGATATATACTTCTGATCACACATTGTGAAATATGGAATCTCTGTGCAATTTTACATATATTTCACGAGGAGTTTTACACATAAGGAAAGAATCCGTTATCACTAAAGTAATGAAGGAGATGGACAAATTATCAGATTTCCATGAAAATTTTACAACAGAGCTAAAGGATTAGTCCATTACATGTCAGAAGTGGTTATAACAACATATGATGTATACCAAACAGTGAGGAAAAAAATGCCATTAAATGTAAATATTTTAATAATATTGATTTGTTTTTAGGATTTAGTGACTATCACATGTATATTTTTAAAACGTTGGAAAAGAAAGTATAATTAAATAATTTAAAATTACCTAGAAGTATCTATTAACATTTTAAAACATTTCTCAAACGGAGGAATATGCCATCGTAATGTTTCATTCAGATTATACTGTAACTATATACATAATAATGTATTGAGCTTTTGTCACCTAACATTTTTTAATGTATTTAAGTATGTTTTCCTTATTTGTTAAATTTACCCCAGATTTTATGCCACCTAGCAATATATGATAGTAGGTTCAAGCATTCTCACCATAAAAAAAGTAAAGTTGCTAGCTATGTATTTAATTTGCAATTTTTACTTGAAATGAAATCCTGTTTTTGTGACCTTTAATGACTTTCTATTATCTTTGAGAATAGGCATTATTGATTTTACTCATTGGTGGTTAATATTGTTTTCTAAATGACTAGTGAGAGTTATTAAAAATCATAAATATTAATCTGCCCTGTGATATTATTTTTGTAATTTTTTTCTCATTTTGTTGCTTCTTTTTAATTTTTTAGTGTAACATATTTGTAGTGGTTTATTACTATGTCATCTCAACCAGGCTACAAATATTTTTTCAAAATTTCCTTTTCTATAAAGTTCTGGGTTAATATTGGCTACAAAAGACATTTGCATAAATGTGGGAGGCAGAAATGAAGTAGCAGCCACATTTTTATTCTTGGTAGATTAAGGAGTACCGACCATTGTTGGTACTCTCACACTTGTCACTGATCTGCAGTCTCACTTGGATGACATGGGCCCCATCAGAAAGCCTGATATGAAGAACCTTATCAAAACCAAAAAACTTTTGTGCTTCAATAGACAATATCAGAATAGTGAAAAAGCCAACCTACAGAATGAGAGAAAATATTTGCCAGTGATATATCTGATAGGGAATTTTTAATATAGAGAACTCCTACAAATAAAAATAAAATAACCAAATTTAAAAATGGGTAAATGATCTGAATAGATATTTCTGTTATAGCCCAACAGATTATTCTTGCGTACAGCACAGATAAAGCCAATTCACTGAAACAGTTGTGTTGCAGCAGAGAAAGAGTTTAATTATCACAAGGCAGCCTAGTAGAAGGATGGGAGATTTTTCTCAAATTTGCCTTCTTGAGAATTTGGAGGCTAGGGTTTTAAAGTATAATTTGGCAGAGAGGGGAAATATAAGATGAAATTATATGATCATCCAAACTGTATTTGCAGGCTGAGTCAGTTTCTGGGGAAAGGGTATTTATGATTGGTTAGGATGAAATCATATGAGAATCCAGTTGTCTTTGCAGGTTGAGTCAGTTTCTGGGTGAGGCTCTCAGGACTGGTTGAGTCACTTCTTTGGTATGGGTCACACATTTGGGTGGCATCAGTTGGTTCACCTGAATGTAAAACTTTGAAAAATATCTCAAAGACCAATCTTAGATTTTAAAATAGTGATGTTATCTGTAGAAGCAATTGAGGAAATGGCAAATCTTGTGAATTCTGGCTACATGACTCTTGAGCAGTAAGCAATTATACAAAAGCAAAGTGCCTATAATCCTAGCACTTCAGGAGACCAAGTGGGAAGATAGCCTGAGTTCAGGAGTTCAAGACCACCTTGGGCAACATGGTGATATCCTTTAACTGCTAAAATACAAAAAATTAGCTGAGAATGGTTTTGGGCACTGTAGTCCCAGCTACTCAGGGGGCTTTGGCATGAGAATTTCTTGAATTTAGGAGGCAGAGGTGCAGAGGTTGCAGTGAGCCGAGATTGTGCCACTGCACTCCAGCCTGGGTGACAGAGCAAGACTCTGTCTAAAAAAAAAAGAAGAGAGAGAGAAAACAAAAGAAAAATAGGGAACGATGGCTGGTTACCATTTAACTATACGTACATTTTAGCAGAATTCAGGCCTCTCCCATAATCTTAACCTTGTGGCCTTTCCTTAGCCTTAAGAAGGAAGTTTCAGCCTCCAGAGGGGGTCAATTTTGGGAGTGACTATTCGCATCCTTGTCTTAAGTTAAACTGCAAACTAAATTCCTCACAAAGTGAGCTTGGTCTATGCCCAGGAGTGAGCATGGGCAGTTAGCTTACGATGTTAGGAGCAAGATGGAGTAAGTTAAGTAAGATTTATCTCACTGTTATAATTTTTGCAAAGGCAGTTTCATTTTTTCAGAGAAGATACACAAATGGCCATCAAGCATATGGAAAAGATGCTCAACATCATTACCCTTGAGGAAAATATAAGTCAAAACCACAATGAGATACCACCTCACATCATTATGGCTAAAATAAAAGACAAATATTAAGAAGTATTGGTGAAAATATTAAGAAATTAAACATTGTTGGAAGAAATGAAAAATTATACAGCTGCATTGAGAAACAGTCTTTATAGACACAGTGGCACATGCCTATAATCCAGCTACTTGAGAGGCTGAGGTGGGAGTATTGCTTGAGGTCAAGAGTTTAAGACTAGCCTGGGCAACATAGTGAGATCCTGTCTCATCATAAAAACAAGAAAAGAAAAACAGTCTGACAGTTTCTCAAATGATTAAACATAGAGTTACCATATGATGCTCCACTTCTACCTTATGTATACAAAAGTATTGAAAATATATATCCAGACAAAACTTTTACATGCATGTCTGTTGCTGCATTACTCATAATAGCCAAAAAGTGAAAAAATTCAACAAAATGATCTAAATATCCCTCAACACACTAATGGATGAACAAAAGATTTTACATGTATACAATGAAATATTATTAGAACTGATACATGTGTCAACCTAAAAGGTAGCTAAATCAACATAAGCAGAGAGTTTATTTGGACCAACCTTGAGGATTGCAGCCTGGGAGCACAGATCTGAGTTGCCCTGAATATACACTCCAATTAGCAGCAGTTACTACTAGATTTTTAAACGCAAATAAGGAGCAGTTAGTTCCTAAGTTGTTTACCAAAAATTTACAAGAAAATAACATAAGCTATTGACTGACTACATATTGTTCTTTGCATCACAAATTCCAGGAACATGGAAGATAATGGGTGAGGTAACTAACTAGTAAGGAGCAAAATGACTTTTAACAATTACTTCAAGCGTGGGTATGGGGGTAGGGAGCATGACTTAAGTCCCATAATCATGTTTGTCTGGGCCTGATAAAGTTTGCTTACCTCACATAGCTCAAACTGCTCTGAGCTATTATTTCTTTCATCACATGTCACAACTTGAATAAACCTTTAAAACAATATGTTAATAGAAGAAGCCAGGCACAAAAATCCATGTGTTACATGATTCCTTTCATAAGGAAGTCTAAGATAAGAAAATCTTGTAGAAAGTAGATTAGTGGTTGCATAGGGCTGAAGAGAGGTGGAGGATATGGAAATGATAGCTAAAGGATATGGAGTTTCTTTTTGAGGTGACTAAATGTTCTAAAATTGACTGCAATGAAGGTTGCACTTATCTGTGAATATACTAAAATCCATCGAACGGTACACTTTAAATAGGTGAACAGTATGGTATGCAAATTATATCTAGATAAGATCATTCAAAACAACAATGATTAATTGCTTTCAATTCCAAAATTTGGCAAGAATATATTGTAAACTGTTAGTCACTGTTCAGTGTGGTATAAATCAGGGTCACTCACACCATTGTCATCAGGTCAAAGCTCAATTGTTAGAAAAAGAAAAAAAAAAAGCCAAGATAGCTTCGCTCACATATGTGGTGCTTCATCTGTGGTGGCCAGACAGCTAGGGGTAGATCAAGCCTCTTTCTCCATGTGGAACTTCACGAGTTAAGCCTGAGTTTCTGTTCATGAAGATTTGATCCCAAGACAGAGAAACTGAAAGCTACAGGTCTCTGAAAACCTATGTTAGAAATTCCATAGTGTCATTTCTGCTACACGCTGTTGATCAAAGCAAGTTACAAGGCCAGCCCAGATTTAAGGTGAATGGAACGAGACTCTGCCAATTCATGGAAGGCAGGAGAAGGGGAAACATAAAAAGAGGAAGAAGGTTGTTGGTTGTTATATTTAACAGAGCTCTATTACAGTATTCCACCTGTAAAACTTGTCATCAAACAGCAAGCGCACAAGCAAACCTCCCTGGAACCTGTACCTTTCCCATCTCTCCCTATGTCTTTCCTTCTCTTTACTGCCAAATTTTAACTTTTAAAAAATCTCTCTCTTGATTTCCTCACCCATCACTCATATATCAATTCACTTTAATAGGATGTACCAGGTATAATAATTGTCAAATATTAAGCTCATTTATTTCAATTCCCCTTTTAAATAGATTGACTGTAGCCTAGCCTTCTCTGACTCATTCATGAAGTCCATATTCATAGGTGAGAAGAAGGTTGATTTTAGAATATTAACAAGACAATAAGTTTGAAAGCCAGTTTTTATGGAAAGGGGAAATTTGTCAAATTTGCCTTACCACAGTCAAAGCCTGGAAGATCTAATTTGTAAAGTTCACCTGTAGGTAGAGAAAAGGGAAAACTTCTAATAACAGATCATAACATTTATTGCACATTCACTATTTTAGGTACTTTTCAGATATTAATTTGTTTAATATTCACATTACTATGAGTTAGATATCTATAATTTTCCACGTTACATATCTATTAGGGAGACTCATTGAGATAAACTGTTGTATATCACACATGCACATATGCAAAACTTATTATACGTATCTATCTATATATCTATCTCTCTCTCTTAAGTCACTGTATTTTGCATTTCCTACCCACTACCAGAGTGTAAGCTTCTTAAGAGCAGAAGCTTTTTACTCAATTCCAGTTGTTTAACAACCAGTACATAAATGATTAAATAAATAACATTTGATTGACTTGGTTTGTTTTTGTCTTATATTTTAAAATGTGTTCTGCAAACTTAAAAGAGCATAAGTCATATACATTTATATATCCTGATTTCATTATACAAGAAATATTCTTTTTTGGATAATATTCTGAAACATGAATAAACCACTTTTAATATCTAATGCCTAATAATTGGCCATATAGACTGTTTCTAAATTATTGTTGTAATAATTGATAAAGTCACATACACAATTTTAATATTATATCTGTAATTGCTTTTACAGATACAAATTATTATTGTAATAATTAAAAAGTCACATTTACAATTTTTAAATTGTATCTGTAATTCTTAAGATAATTTTATGAGAATTAATGTTATAGTATTTTTAGAACTGTTTGTGCATATTGACAAGCTGTCATTCAGATATCATATGCCAACTAAGTAGTAAATGACAATATGTTGTTGGCTTTGTTTTTGTTTGTTTGTTTGTTTGTTTGTTTTGAGATAGGATCTTGCTCTATAGCACAGACTTGAGTGCTGGGGCATGATCATGGCTCACTGCAACCTCAACCTCCTGGGTTCAAGCCATCCTCCCATCTCAATATCCCAAGAAGTTGGAACTACAGGCATGCACCATCGTGCCTGGCTAATTTTTTTTTTTAAAGATATTAGATCTTCCGTTGTTGTCCAAGCTGAATAATGTGTCTTTCATTTCACATTTCACATTTGGCAACATTGGGTACTAGAATTTTTAATAAAATGTAAATTTATTTATTCAATGAAATTTTATTTTGGTTTCACATTTTTAAAAACAATTATTGAAACAGCAAAGATAAAGACCTTTTGCAAATACAGCTACCCTTAGAACTACTCTCCATTTTGGATTTCACACGTGATAATTGAACTAGAGTTCCCATCCCTGGATTCAGTCAAGGCAGTCTTTTTGATATTGTAGAGTAATTCCGCTCCTTACTGTTTCAGGAAGAGAAGAAACTGTGATTATCAACCTGTGTTGGTGGTTTACTGAGATGAGATTATACTCCCACCCGACTTCTGCTCAGCTTTTGTTACCTTTTGTCAACTATAAGCACGTACTCCAATTAAACACAAGGGGCTCCTCACCTGCCAGTACTCCCACACTGAGCTTCACTTTTCACTTTCTGTTCCTGAAAGTCTATTACCCACTTTCTTATCCATGCAAAACTAGGTACTTTAAAAGTCATGCTGCATCCTATCCATTCACACTAACCTCCAGCCTTTCCTCAATGGTTAACACCCATAGCAAACCCCTCTACATCTGTTTATTTTCATGTTTCTAGTTCCCCATTTGCATGGTGCTGGAAGTTTTCCGTATTGCCTGCTGTCTTTACATAATAGTTTACAGTTCTTAAACCCACTATTCACTTAGCTCTCCCTGTGTCCTGATTAAACCACTCACAATATCTAACACCAATTCTTGCTTACATTGGAGGTAGAGAGTTCAAGAACAATGTATCTAGAATACCTGAGAGAGAAGAAAAAGAAAATGTTATCCTATGTCTCAGCTGGGTACCTCTGACAGATTACCAAGAAACTTGCCCAAGTATGGGGTGATGATTTTTTCAATTAGGTAAGTAATACCCGAATATATTTTCACACTGTATACAGCATAGAAGAACACCATATTATAATTCTCCTTATATAGTGGGGTTGATTTTTTTAATGAGCTTTAAAGAGAGATATAATAGTGATACATGGACTATAATGTAGAATTTCCTTTCAGTAAGGATTTCAGACATGTGGATGCTTTTAAATGAGATGAGGTTATTATTCAAATACATGCATCTAGACCTTCAATTTAGAAAAGAAAAAGGGAAAAAATGGCATACTGCTCAATATCTGGGATATTTGAGAAGCAGTCAGATTAGAGCCAGTGGGTTGGTCTTAGGGATCTTGAAGTCTTTTTGAACAGCATTCTATACTTAGATTTCTCTTCTCTGTGTTAACTTTTTTCACAGACCCAGTGAACCTGGCAAGCCAATTGTAATTAGAAATTACAATTTAGAGCTGGAGTAAAATGGAATGGTTAAATGTAGACACACCTAGGCAGCAGGCAGCCCTTCTGGCACTCTGTTCTATTGTGTTTTCTTCATGATTTGCTAATCCAATTGCATATTTAAGAAACTTAAACATTTTTAAAACTGAAAGAACTCAAGAGAAAAATGTTTTTCTTTTATGGGGCCTTGGTATCTTCAAAAGAAAAACTAACTTCTCTTGCCAAAGGAAAATGTTTTTGTCGTATTTTAGTTTTATCGTTGTGTGTGGGTGGGAGGATGGAAGAACCCCAACATGTTTCTTGCTCTCATATTTCCTTTTTTTTATACTTTGTTTTAAATACTGTCATTGAGTTCAAGGACCAGGAGAGGGGAATTTTAATATGGAGAGCATAATATGAATCTTTTTGAGAGGTTTCTTTTATTCTTGGTTCAGTTTCTACCAGGTTAGACTGGGGAGTATTGCTGAGGAGGCCACAAAATTGAGGGTTGTAAAAGTCAAGAATCTTTGTTTTCAGTGATAATCTTATAACAAATTGGAGCCAGGTGTGCAATATTTGAGTTGGCTGCCTTTCAGGCTTTTTATTTATTTTCCTTTAGGTATGCAACAGCAAGGCAGACTAAAATGAAAATGCAATCTTGTAATGCCTATTTTGGGTGGTGTTTGAAATTGTTGAGTAATTACAACAAATTATAAAGAATATATGAATTAAACTAAAATGCAAGGCCTTGAAACAACACATGAATTTTGGAATTCTCCCAAATACAATAAATCTTTCTCAACTATTAAGGTTACGTGACATCATCCTTTTTGTTCCTCTGAGGCCACCCATCTGGCTTCACCTTCTTCCAACATTCATTGTAATAGGTCATTGACGATATTCATGGGTTACAGAGCCTAAGGGATGGAGAGAGAGAGAGATCTAGAAATAATCTAATCATTTTTTTCTTTTCTATTTTATAACATATATGCTTATTTTATTTTTATTTTTAATTGATCAATAGTAATTGTATATAGAGTAAAATGTGATGTTGTGATAAACATATACATAGTGGAAGGATTAAGTTAAACTTATTAATGTATCCATCACCTCACATGCTATCATTTTTTATGATGGGAATCCTTGAAATTTACTCTCTTAGCAATTTTGAAATATAAAATACATTATTATTAACTATAGTAACAATGCTGTGCAATTGATATAGGACATTTATTCCTTCTAACAAACTTTGTACCCTTTGACCAACATCTCTCCACCCCCCTCTGCTCTCCAGCTTCTGATAACCACCACTCTGTTTCTATGACTTAGGCTTTCTCAGCTCCAACATTTAAGTGAGATCATACAGCGGATTTCTTTCTATTTATTTCCCTTTGTATAATGTTCTCTAGGTTCATCCATGTTGTCACAGATGACAGACTTTTCTTCATTTCTAAGGCTTTATGGTATTCCATTGTGTATATATACATACCACATTTTCTTTATTCTTTTATCCATTGATAAACACTTATGTTGATTCCTAATATTGGCATCATAAATACTGTCGAAATGAACATGGGAGTGCAGATATATTTTTTATATATTGGTTTTAATTCCTTTAGACATATAACCAGAAGTAGGATTGCTAGATGGTATGGCAGCTCCTCTTCTTTTTGATTGCTCAGTCTTGAACCAGTTTCAGTTTAGAACTGAAATAAATTTAGTTCTTCTACTTCTAAGCTCAGTTGGCACTTTTCTTCTTATAACACTTTTGCCTCCAGTTCACAATGTAATGAGAAATAGGTGATGCAAAAATTATTTTCAAATAAGCACAGCTGAATCCATACTTATATCAAATCCCAACAATTCCCATTTCTCAAAATATCAGAACTTGTAGAAAACTTGTCTGTCTGACAAGCATCTATTTCCCCATCATTTTATGTCTGTACCTTACCTTGATTTATCTTAAATAAAATCCCTACCCATGCATTTCACATAGAGCTGATCACATTCATAATTTTGTTAGAGTCAGGCCAGTCCAATAAGAATGTCATATCACCTGAGCCACTGAGATGATGTTGTGCCACCCACCCCTGGAACAAACCAATCTGAAATAACTGCAGGATTTTTGCAGATGCAAGAGCTGTCTTAGTGCTGTGGCTGTGAACATGACAGATGATAGATGCATTACTGCTGGAAATCATCATGGAAAAGCACCTGGTAATGTGAGCTATCTTATGGAAGACAGAATTCATGAAAACACACAGAAAGAGAGAGCACTGTCTTTCAAGAGATGCCAAATTTTATGAGTTCTAAGATATTTTAGTGTTGTGTAGATTCTAATAGTTACATATTTTTGACTCCATTGCAATAATCAGATTCTACATTCTTTATATATTGGATTGATACTCTAAACACTATCATTTTAAAAATAAGGTAGTAAATGAAGACATATATGTCTTTGGATTCACTTTCTTTGATTTTTTTCATCTATCCACATTGAATTCTTCAGCATAACATATATTTAAGAATTCTTCTGAGTAAGAGATATGCTAACATGTACAGAATGGGATATTTGAGAACACATATAATTTCATGAGAAATGAGAATTTAAAAACATTTGGGCATTTTTAACATTCCAGCTTTGGATTATGCTTTGATGGTGATGATGAGTAGGAACCCAATTTATAGTTAATCCTGTCTTATTACAAATGTATATATTCATTGGGACAAAAAGTATTCATATACTTATGGAGAAAAATGATTTTGAATTGTGTTCAAATGTGACCTTAAACACACCCAAGTAAAATTTTTTTGTCCTGTTCTTTTTATCAAATATCCATTCTTCATATGTTTGAACTACCTTCGCTTTTTGTTTTCCTGTTATTGACACAGTATGGACTAAGACTATAAAGGACATAATTTAAGGGCAACTTCAAACCTGAAAAGTTGAAATCATTGGGTTCCCCTTACAGAAGACTCCCTGGGGAACATAATACAGGGAATCATGGGCAATTTACTACTAGTTGTGATATGTATCTGTCTGATGTAAAAAATCAATGGTTTCTCTCTTTTTAAAAAACGGTCTCCCTGGGGACCAGAGAGTAGAAGGTCATAACAACTTCCTAGTTTGCATGCCTCACTATTTGTTCTCCAGTAGCAAACAGTTCTTCAAGTAATGACACTTTGGTCTTTGGTGTAGAGCACATGCAGGCCTTGTACTCTCCCACATCTACCATTGTGCTGCAATTATATGGAGGACTTTATTTGGAAGAGAAATGAAGGATTTTTAAGAGGAAATTGTAGCCCATTTACCTGCCACTCTGTCACTCAAACTTTATGTGCTTGTTACTCCTCCACCCTCCCACTACACCACACTCCTATTTTAGAAAGGGAAAATCTTTGTCACATTTGTATAATACACTTAGGGCCCTGATTTGTCTTATTAATCTATTTTCTTCTTACCAAGAATTTAGGAAACACAAGAATATGGCAATGTGTTAGTAACCCATATAATATACTTGGCAAAATTAGTATTTCTTAGTACCCAAATCTGGTTTTGGACAAGTAAAAATTATATGGGATGGTGCTAATGTGTGTGTGTGTGTGTGTGTGTGTGTGTGTGTTTGGAGAGAGGAAATGTGAAAGAGACACGAAAGAGACACATATCTCAAAATATATTAAATAAAAATGAAATGACTTCAATATATGAATTTGGTAGTAGTAACAATTCAGCCCCATAACACACACCCAGCATCCAGAACTTCATTTCTCTTACCATTCTCCAGTAAAAGGAATCAGCGCTCCTTGGAGAATGACTAATTCTAGGTCTAGGGCCAGAAATGCACAAGGTGAAGCTGGAGTATCTTGTAGTACAGAAAATAAGGAAACCTTCACAATAAATACAAAATCAAAGCCCAAACTGATAGGGTCTATGTTAAATGGACACTGGAGTCAACTGAAATAGTACTCTACTGCCAAAGCTAGAACAGCTTGAGCAACAAAATAAATAAGGAAATACTGGATTATACTCCAAATAATAAAATAAATGTACCTGATTTCATAATTATATAAAATATTACAAATGAATGATATAATCATTATTTAAGTAAATGAGAGACAATAGATAAATATCCTATGCAAAATAATTCTGAATAATTTATACAGTTTCTTTACTTTCAAGTAAGTGGAATGTTGCTCCCTGCTCTCTACGTGTGGGCTGCAGAGAATGACTTCATTCAAGGAGCAGAGCAGGGTAAGTGGGAAAAAGTAACTTGGCAGTGGAGAAGAACACGACCTTAGCCAGGTGATCTCCATTAACTCCAAAGGTGATAGGTCATGTTGATAGTATGTATCCTTGATATGATATAATGAGAATGGCATTTTACTTCTGTGGTGTTTCATCCCAAATCACAAAATTCTAGTATAATCGTGAGGAAAAAAAAATCTGACAAATCTCAGTTGAGAGACATTCAGCAAAATACCTTACCAATACCCTTTAAAACTTTTAAGGTCATCAAAAGCAAAGAAAGTAAGAGAAATTGTCACAGCCCAGAGAATGTGGGTACTATATGTAATACAGATCGCTAAATGTAATAAGATATCCTTCAGAACACCTTATTGCTAAATATTATAGGACATCCTGGAGGGATCTTGGAACAGAAAAGGACTTTAGGTAACAACTAAGGAAATCTGAATAAATAGAGATCTTAGTTAGTACTGAAGTATCAGTATTAGAACCATAATTGCAAGAAATATATCATACTATGATAAAATTAATAGTAGAGGAAACTGGGTATGGGTATATGTGAACTCTCTGTACTATCTTCATATATTTCCTATAAGTCAAACACCAGTCTAAAATTAATTTTTAAAAATTAACTTTAGTTTAATGCAGAGTGAATGATAAACTTTGCATCTTTGAAGGCAACTGCCTATAAAAGTTACATTATTTACCCCCCAACCTTCTCCTTTAGTCTGGGTAGAAACTTGAGCAACCTGCTTCTTGACTTAGTGACTTTCACCCCTATTATTTTGTTTCATTTGTATCTCCAAAAATGTCCTTGCTTTTCCGTTTTGACTGTCTATCTGGCCCTTCTTCAAAGAACTCTTGAAATCCAACTTTTAGGGGTCTTTCTGTATTGATTTTGTATTTTCCTATTCAAGAATACATAAAGAAATTTTCATCTTTACCCCCAAATTTAGCATGGTCATATTCAAGATTATGCATTGCTCATTATGTATTTGTGTACGTATGTCTCAGCATCCCAGAATGTGAACATGCATTACCCTGTTTCTTTTTCTCATGTTCTCCGTAGCAAGTAAATCAAACTGATTTTTCTGGACAAAGAAGTAAAGTTTTATTAATTTTATAATGTGAACAGACAGATATACATTTTCCACTATGAAAATACATTTACTATTGTGCTATTCTGTTAGAAAATAAACATAGATTTAATAATAAATATTTTTAAATATTATAATATCAAAGCAGAAAAAACTTTTCTGTTGGAAGACAAATGCATATTTTAGTGATAAATATTTTTTAATATTATATATCAAAGCAGAAAAAGGAAAGGAAAATTGAGGAAAACAGTGAGAAGAAATAATTAGCATGACTCGGAAGGCCAAAGAGAGATGACAGCAAATTTAAAGAAAAGTTAGTCATATATTCGCTTTTTTACAAAAAATTAGTAATATTTATAAATAATAAGAAAAAGAATATATTTTCACCCCGTTTTTTTAATGAATGTTATGTGTTTTTTATTTGTTTTAATAAAGATTCAGCATACAGTGTTAAATTCTTAATACAACAAGATAATTTTTCTGCATTGCTTATACTAAAATGAGTGGGAAATACTTTAGGAAGAGACTTTAAAAGAACCAACCTTGGGTCATGTGGCAAGATGCCACATTATTTCACAATATCTGTTCTGAACTTCTTCCATGTTTAATGAATAAGACAGCAGAGTACATGAACACTCAAATTACATTTCCAAGTTCATTCAAAACATCTTTGTGTGATCATATAATGTTCTGGCCGATGTGATGCAAGTTAAAGATTTGATGGCAACTTGCAAGAATCTTTCTCAAAAAAAGGCAGCTGGCACATGTGTTTTGTCACCTTTTGTTACTCTTTCAACTTTTAATTACTTAAATATTGTTTGAAGGACTTTTTTCTGATCAGAAATCATGTACAATTTTTTTAGCTTTGCCTACAATCTGAATTGTCAGCAGCTATTTCAGATCTGTAAATATAAGATAAATGTATTTTGATCAAAAATTTAACAGTTTGAAAGAAGACAGTTATCAATTGATTTGATTGAAACTCAGTCCATAAACTCACAAAAATAGCAATCTTTTAACTTTAGAAAGTCTGCCTTAGTTGCAATGAAAAACTTGCAACTAAGAATAATGTGTCCTGTGATCTGGCTGGAGAATATAGCAAGCAAACTAGTAGAAGTACAACAGCAACTTTAATGTTTTCTTTAATGTGTGTGTGTGTGTGCATGTGTGTGTGCACGGTTAAATTAAATCCATTGTAGACACACAGTTTAAAGCAATTAGCTAATATCTGTTATCCTATCAACACCTAGAACTAAATAAGATCTATTTTTAAAGGAAGTGAGAGTAAAGTAATATTTTAGGTAGTTTTCCTGAATTTTAAAACAATCATATGCATTATTATCTCTGCTGATTTTTTTAAAAAGAGAGAGAGAGACTGAGGATGTCAGCAAGTTTAAGAAGTCTTCTCTAACATCAAGCAGTTTGTCACTGATGGAGGCTGGATTTGGACAGAATTCTGTGTCTCTCTTCATGTTCTTACATCATGTTAGCCAGCTCCTAATGAAGGAGGCTTTTTGTTCTTGCTAGTGTGTTGTTATTGTTTGAATCTATGTGCATAACTGGAGAAAAGCGATCTTTTAGAGAAAAATAAAAACAGGAAAAGGCCACAGTTGTTCATATTGACCAGATAGATCAAATAAAGCATGGGAAAGTTCACACTTTCCAGAAAGCAGATTGTTATCTCCTTGTTATTTTTACGTTAATTGAATTATATTCTCTGGCATATGGAAATAATGCTGTTATTTCCATTCTAGTCTTATTCAGCTACCCAGTTATTCTCAGCTGAAGTCAGTTTCTTTTTAGGAATGCATTAGATTTCTTTTTATTGTCTGAAACACAGAGAAATGAATATGAAAAATGTTGTTAACTCAGATTATGAATATCTGGAAATTAGATCCATATAGTTAGGGAAGGAAAGGGAATCCAAGGTCGTGATTTAGCTAAGTTTGTGGTTCTTATTTTTGTGAGTATTCTCAAACTAAGTTCTTGAATAAATTTAGAGATATGTGTCTCATAGATACCAAGAATATCAAACTCTTAGATGTTACTTTACTTCTTGACAAATTGTTGTTACCTTAAGGCATTTCAAACACCAAATAAAAAAAAGACGCTTTTTCTTCAGCACATTCATAGACAACAGTATTTGGAGAAATTAAGTGAAATGAATCAGACAGAAACACATAGATTACATTCTTTTAAAAAATACAGGAGTTTAAAAGTTATTGAGAAAGTGTTTAGCAAAATGGGTTATTCTAAACCAAAACATTTAAAAAATGGATTAATACATTTCAGAAACTCTAAGTAGGAGAAAAAAAGAAACAGAAAACTGCTTTGTAATAGAAACTAAATAAAACATAAGTTAATTAAAATAATATGAATTTTGTTCTGTTTTAGAATGCTCTCTGGTTTGGCACAAGTAACTATTTTATGTAAGTTAATACTGTAATTTATTATTATACAAATAAGTAATTTTCCTATTTTACATACACAGAAAGGAGCAATGTACGATGTTCTCCTGACATATCTAATAAGGCCCTTTATGATCTTGCTCTTGTTATCCTCCTTTTTGCAATAGGGTAAAAGAAAGAAACAGAGTATGTCTGGACCACACAGCTTGATGAGAGATCTTTGCTTTTCGAGGTCAAGGACTACATCAGTGTGCTTGTACAATACGAGGTACTTAGTAGGCACTAAACTCATGTCTGGAACATTTTTTTTAATTGAGATCACGGAAGAAGTCATAAACAAGGAATTTTAAATAGGCTGAAGGAAGTTAGTCCCAGTAAAGTTAGATGATTTAGCAATGATCACATGAAACCAGGATGTGAAGCCATGATGCGATCCTGTAACTTCATCTGTATCCATTTCAATCTCTATAGAAAGTTTTCAGAGAACTATGGCTTTAATTGCAAAGTGATAAATACACAACCCAAGAAGAGTAAAAACTGAAGAGGGATGGAAATGTGAAAGTTAAAGGGTAGGGTGCAAAAGTACCTGAGCCTCTATCCATTCACTGGTAATGAGGATGCAAAAGCACAGAAAATCAGGAGGGTGGGTTGGGAGAGTGAGGTGAAGATATTCAAATGCTCAGAATTCTGAGGAAGCCACTCTATCTCACTCATTAGATGAGTCATCTCAGTTGTTTTCAAAACATCACTAGAATTTTCCCAAAATAGATTTGCCTTTGAGTTTTATGATACTTTCAAACCAGCTCATTTCACTGTTGCTTTTTATTATGGATGATCTCACATACCAAAGCAACTCCAAAATTTGGGGTGAGATATACTTTAGATTTTATCTATGCCTCAATCTTTTCTTATATGAATATCTTTAAAACAAACATAATTTACAATTGAGCTGTTCTTAAGGCATAATATAAGAAATGTGTCAGTCTCCAGCAGCAAATTAGTATAATCTTAGAAATACAAAATGTGTTTAAATTATTCAAATTATGATTGTATTATAATTTAAATACAATGATGTAGTAAATATTAATTTGATCTTTTTTTAATAAAACTTGTAGATTTTTTCACCATTTTATGCTATTGGAATCTGTTCAAGGAAATGAAAAATATGGCATAAACTATCTGTTTATTAGAAATTCTTATAATGTTTAATACAATTTTACTTATAACAAATAAAATTTATCAATTCATAAATTTTACCTATGAATAATTATATTTTCAACTTAATGTTTTGGTTTTTTTTTTCTTCTTAAATCATAGATCTGGGGGTAAAAATCTGCTTAGGCAATAGTGGAGTTCACACCTTGATTTGTACTAAAGAAACCGAGAATTTATAGAGGATTTTTTGTTTTGTTTTGTTGTGTTTTTTGTCCACATCCACAGAGCTAGCTAGTAGCCAACTAGGACTTTTCTGATCCCAGAGATTAACACGAAGGAAAAACCAATTTACAAGGTGGCAATGTTGACAGTTGCTACCAATAGAGGCGGCACTTATGTCTGTTGGAAAACTACTAATACGGGCAATAGAGATCTCTGAGATAAGAGATGGAATTTTCCATTTACAGGGTGTTTGAAACCTCTAGTCTTACACACCTTCCTTGTCATCTTTCAAAATTATACTCTCTGTCACCATCTCTGCAAAGTCTTATCCTCTTATTCCTCTGCCCAGGTAAAGTGACCTACTCCCTCCTGTGTATTCCCAGGGCACGTCTTAATAATTATATAGTCACACTTACATCTGCTGTGATTATCTAGTTAGTTGTGTATCTATTTTCTTGAATAAAAAATGAATTCTGGGAGGAAAGGCACTGAGACTTATTCATATTTGTTTTCCTAATATTTGGCACATTATTTAGCATATAATGAGTCTGCTGAATGAAATGAAGTTTAATTCTATAAATTAGTATAAGAATTCTAGAAAGATTATGTGTAAAAAATTATAGGCTGTAAATAAAAGATAACATTTGTAAGAGTAGTTTGTGGAAGCTATATCACCATGGTAGCAAAGCAGGATTAAGGAAAAACAGAATAATTAGACAAGATTGAGACAAGTGAGGGGTCTAGTGAGTCACTGAGATCACACCAGGTGATAGGAAGTTAGACAACTTAAACCACAACCAAGGAATTCAGTCACAGGATTAAGGCCAAAACCAGTACTCCAAGTACTGGAATCCTTGGCTAAAAGCCATTCTACAAAGCAGATGTTTCTCTTTAAAGCAGAATCAGTAAGATGAAGTAGATTAACACCTCCACAAAATAAGAGTTGGTCTCATGAACTGAAAAGGTGTGTAATATAAAGCTTTTCTAAGAAGCCACTCTTTATGAATGCATTTTTAGGCTCACATCACAGCCAGCCCTACCACTTGAAAGCCAGAATCTAGAGACTAGTGAGATAAGAAAGAAAAAAAAAAGAGATACTAAATGCATCTTAAATATTAAGATGCATCTTAATATTGTATGACCACCAACTCCTTTGAGATTCTGATTTTGTAAAAAAAAAAAAAAAATATATATATATATATATATATATATATATAGTCACAGTAATACACAATCTTACACTGAAAGTTCAGGGACCATGGGTCCTTTTCTGGCCATCCAGGTACTTCCATACTTCCATACCTCTAGATAGAACCTTTGGAAAGAAACTGTATGATAGCTGAACCTAAATGAATATGGAAAAACTAAAAGTCACCTCTGCTACATTTAAGTAGATTGACTTGGTTGTCCGATTCTATTGGTGACTTTTAATAAATTTTGCTTGTTCATTTGTTTAATTTACCACAGGTGTCATTTAAGCTGATGAGTTTACAGGCATGGACACAAGCATAGAGCTCAGTTACTAAATTTTTCTCAAATTAAAGATAATTCATATCTAAAGTATAGAAAATATAGGCATGCAAATAATCAAACAAGAAAAACCTATTATTTTATTTATTTCAAAGCCTAATATATGCTCTTCATTTTTAAAAAAAAACTTAAAAAACAAAATGCTGTTAGATTGCCATTTGCTTTAAGAATAAAGTAGGTTTCTGGTTACAGCAATTCTTTTTAGCTATATGTCATTATCATTTATTAAAATATGATTTAATTATGTTAAAAAAAATCCCTAAAACACTAAGCCTACTTTGTGCATAATTTATTTTTTTGATAATATGGAATTCACTGAGCCACCTAGTGAATAATTTTATATACCTGATGATCATATTATATAGATATTATCTACTATATTGTCTCTGCTTCTATACTATTTATTCCTGAAAGAAGGGTCTATGCTTCATTAGCTATTTTATTAAAAGAATTAGCACACATCTATGAAACTTAATGCACGTAACAGCACAGAAATGCAAGGTGTCAGGAACATACTACATGTGTAAAGGGATGTTGCATGAAGGGAAGGAGAGGAGGCAGTTGTGTCAAAAAAGATACATTAGAGCTCCAAATGCCTTGATTGGTGCATTTGGTATTTTTGTGAGGCAATGGGAAGTTGCAGAAAGTTGTTGAAGTAGATATGCAAACAAACTTTGTGTTCTCAAAAGAAAATCTTAATTGTATAAAAGATAAAAAACAAAGAATAGAAAACGAGAAGCTTGATAAGAGGCTATTAAAACAGTCTAGAGCTATCTATATGAAAACAAACTTGAAGAGTCTGAATAAAGAATGTCTGCACCAAGGTCATGAAACTGGGAAAGAAGAAGAAGAGACAGTTTCCAGGAAAACAAAAAATGTATACACTGTGATTATGTGGAGTTTCATCCAGAAATGCAAGAATGGCTCAGGATTAGGAAATCTGTTAAGACAATTACATTAGTACATTGAGCCCTTGCTGTGTCCTTTTCTTAGATCACCCTCCTCACCCTCATACATATATATTTTGAAGGCTCAAGCTCGCCCTCAGGTATATATTCTCATGTCCCCTCTGTAGAGAGGCCTTAATGGACTTCCCTTTCTAAAGGAGCACTTAGCATCTTTCTCTAACCCTTTATCCTGTTTATTTATCTGCCTACTAGTGATTGCTACCTAACCCTATTTTATTTATCTTTTTATTGCTTCTTCATTATCCATCTCCTTTACTGAAATGCTAGGTACCTAAGAGCAGGGACCAGGACTCTTAATCATTGCTATCTCACCAGCATTTAGAACAAAACCTGGCAGAGTAAGTGCTCAAACTAGTTTTGAGTTACTGATGTGATTACCTTCATAAATGTTAAAAATACATCTGATGTAATTTTAGCACCTCTTTTAAAAATAGAAATAGATGAGTACTTTTATCATTCTAAAAGTCAGCTTCATGCTTAATGAAGAAACACTAGAAGTGTTCCTATTAAAATTAAAAGCAGGAGTAAGATAAGAATGCTCTTTGCTTCCACTCTGATTTTTTTTCTTTTCTAGAGCAACTAGCCAAAATAAGTAGACAAAGAAAAAGCAATATTAACATTGAAAAGGAAAATCCCAAGGCTAGAAATGGAAGACTATTACGACCAGTAAGAAAACTTAACATTTCTGGATATAAAATTAATAGAAATCAATATCTTTCTTACATATAAGCAATAGCCAGCTCAAAGATAAAATGGAATAAAAGATCTCACTTTAAAATATGAAAAAGAATACTTATGAAGGAACCTAATTAAAATACCTAGAAATCTATGTAAAAATTCTTCAAACTGTTAGAATGACTGTGAAGACAAAGAGAACAAATGCAAAGGCATACTGAGTTTTAGAAAGATGTCTTACAGATACGAGTTACCCCTAAGTTAACCTACAAACTTCCAATAAAAATACGAAAATAGACTTTTTAATTTAAAAAGCGGTAGAAAATATTTAAGTCTTTTTGAATAGGAAAAGGGTTCAGGGTGGAGCTAAGCCCTACTGATAGTGAGAGATATGTATACCTATGTTTTTCCCCCTCATCTACATTCGTTCTCTAGATTGTAATCTCATGATTTCAAATTCCATCTAATACCAATGATGCTTTTACTTATAAATCTAATTCTACAGTCTAGGATTCTTCACTGAACTCCAGATTTGTATATGTAATTTTCCATTCAATACCCACTTTAATATCTAACAGGTGTATTCACCTTACTTGTCCCAAATTGAGCTCTTACCACTTACCTACCCCCAAATCTAATCTTTCCATTATCTTCCCCATCTGAAACAATGACAAAAACACCCTTCCAGTTTTTCTGGTTTTTCTGACTATATACCTTGTAGTCACCTTTCATACTTCACTCTCTTTTTCCCATCTATTATTCAATCTATGATCAAAAATGTAGACTCCATTTTAGATACATAATGAGAATTTGATGGCCTCATACTGTCTTTACTATCATCATACTGGTCAAACTCACTGTTATTTATTTCCTGAATTATTACAATTGCTTCCTGACTTTTTCTAAGCACTATTCCACTTTTCTCTGCCTTCCACTCTCCCCACCAACCCACTTTCCCTAATAACCTATACTTAATACAGTAGTCCAGTGATCTTTGTTATACAGCTGGAATACCTAAGATAAAATTAGTTCCTGAGATATACTGGGAGGCAGATCACATTTCTGGGGAAATTGTAGCATTAAAAGAAGTTAGAAGACCACATGGGTTGACTATTTTTGCCGGAAATTGGCAATGCACAAGAGGAAGTTGAACTTAGTGAAGAATGGGCTAATTTTCCAGTAGATATAAAAGAGAACAGAGACAAGGCTATGGCCTTGTGGAGTTCACCAACAGGCTAGCTGCTTCTGGAGTCCAAATGGCAGGCGATAAATTTAAAAGTGACACAGCTCTACTAAATATTTCAGTTGATAAAGTGACACAGCAAACAGCACATTAAGAGTGTGGTGCCAAGTAAAACTCAGTTAAAAGACCAAAGGCAAAAATCAGTTTAAAGTTTGTGACCTTCTCATTAGACTTTCTCATTATTGTTCCAGATAACCTCATGGTAGCTACCATGAGTCTAGAGAGAGAGAGAGAGAGGAGAGAACACGTGAGAGAGAGCACATGAGAGAGAGCACAAGAGAGCCTGAGGTAAGACAGTGGATGTAGATTTGGTTAATGAACTTTGTATCTAAAAGTAAATTAATAAGATGCCTGGTACATTGTTGAGTGAAGAATGTGCCAAAATACCAAGTTCTGATTTTTAAAAAGACCATGCTTTTTGAGACTTGCTTATGCCCTCAAACCTCGCTGAACAGGAGGAAAGCTTTGAATTCTACATTGCCTTCAAAAAAGCCAGGCTCCCAATATCCATCTCTGATGAGGCCAAGGAAATGCCTCCAAAATAAGAGAAACTAAAGCTACAGAAAACAATGGGCAAAGAATTTCCTCCTAGAAAGCAAAATTAGAGCCCTCACAATGTTGGTCCAGTGATGGCTTCAAATTACTCTCTTTTAATTACTCTTCAAATTACTCGGTTATGTTCAAAAATGTTTGGTATAACGATCCTGTCCCCATTCCACCACTATATACTTGGTGTGGTGATGTACATCTTTTTTAATAGTATCAAACACTGGGACAAAAGAGGTATCTTGGACTTTGAACTTAATGCAATGCCTGGATGACATGTTAGGCAGTTTATTTTGTGTGAGTATTTAATTGGGAGGGGAGAGAAAGATGCATATTTGGCTACCAAAGGGCAGATAGTAGAGACACTGGCTAATGCTTACCATTTTCATTTACTGTTTTTGTGTATAAGAAGGCTACATTTCCAGTCCTCTTTACATTTTGTAAGGTAATATGTCTCTTCTTGTAGCAAACATGCTACTTATAAGATGGAAAAAAAGTCTCTTGAATGGCCACTAATATAATACTGTAGGATATCAAGTCAATCTATGAACAAAATATTGTATTTTAATAAGATAACAAACTGGGTATCTAAATAGAAAAATTAATATTCAAAAATCAGAGTCATCTTATGTACTGATTAAAACCAATTAAAAATGTTACAAAGAAACAATCCTATTTACCATAGCAACAAAAGCCATTACAAAGTTAGGATTAAATCTAATAAAAATGTGTTAGAACTTTATGGATAAAATTACATTAAAAAATACCATGACATAAGATCCCAAATAAGTTTCAACATACAGTATTTTCATACAATGTAAGACTCAATAAGATACCAAGTTTCTATGAAATGATCAATAAATTTAATGCAATTACAACAATTGTTATAGAAATCTGACAAATTCCAGAAATCTCCAAGGAGGAGCAAAGGACCAAGAATAGGCAAGAAAATTTTATAGGAAAATGAAGTGGGAATACTTAATCATCCAAATATCCAAATTATTGTAAAACCTTAGTAATTAAATATTATAATATTTTCAGAGAAAGAGGCAAATATAAGAGATTTGAGAGTGCCAAGTACACCATGTTGTATAGAAATTATATCAGAGATGTTATCAAACTAAAGAGATTACAGTGAACTATTTAATAACTGGATAAAAAATTATTCATTTAAAAATGTAATCAAAACATAACATAAAAAGATAACATATAAAGAAATAAATGTATAAACAAAAATTTACACATCTTAAAAGAAATTTAAGAAAATATCTGTATGGCCTTTGAATAAGGATTTCTTAGAAATGCTGAAAACAAAGCCAGAAATGGTAAAGTGATGATTTACAAAAATGACTAGACTGAAATTAAAACAAATTCCAATAAAAGAGACAAAGTTAAAAACTAGTCACAGTGGTAAAAGATATTGGCAAGGGAAAACTTTGACATTGGGTTGGCATTCAGATTTTATGTAAGAATGCCTAATAATTAGTAAAAAATACTGCAAACACATAATAGAAAATTGTGTAAAGGTTTAGAATGAAGAATGGAAAATGAAAATATGAAAAGATCACCAATTTCACTCTATATCAGAAAAATATATATTAAAACCAAAATAAAATATTTATCATCTATCAAATTTTTATAAATTATAACAGTGACTACAACAAACATGGGTGAGCATTATGGTTAAAGAGGTTTATACTCTACTGGTAGACATGTAAATTGCTATAACTACTTTGGTAATATGCCTATGGTCTATAAGATCACAATTTCAAATTCAATTATGTATTCAAAAGAGACTCTTGTATTCGTATAAGAAGACATAAAATAATTATTATTACAGTAGTATTTGTAATAACAAATAATTGTAAATATGTACCTCTGAAATAAGATTATATCTAAAATGATATGCCAAAATTTATCAACTATTCAAAGAAGAGGTAATTATTTTATAAATGATTTTAAAATGTGAAAACAACAAGTTTTCCAGTTTATTCTTGAAGGTATTATTTTTCTGTCACCAAAGAATAAGTATCACTAAAAATTGATCTAGACATTAATTTCACTTGTGAATATAAAACACCAAGTAAAAAACTAACACATTTGACACCATAGCATGTAAAAAGAGAGACACAGTTTGACCAATCTTGATTTAATCCTAAGAATGCAAGGATCTTCCAGCAGAAAAAAATACATATTGATGTAACTATTTCAATTTATTGAATAAGAGCTACAAAACACCAATAAGTAAAACAATTAAGAACTACACAAAGGACTTCTACTTCGGAGAAAATACCTGGAACTAAACTCACCCTGGCATGCTAAACAATCATAACATTGAGGGGAAATGTATGAGGCAACGATTTCAGACATTCAGCAGCAGGCAGGGCAGACTGCCATTCCTGAGCAAAGTGTGACCCATGAAACAAGCCCCATGATTGTTCTGGATCTCTGCAGCAAGGTGGAGATCAAGCAAATATCAGAGTGGGATGCTGACATGAGATTACCATAGTATTGCTACTATGGGATGAACACAGACCACAGAAGTTAGGTAGTACTTAGAGACATGAGAATTCCAAACTCTGTCAGAAAGAAGAAACCAGCTGACTCCCCAAAAAAGGCTCTAAATTAGGAATAAGGACCACAGTCATAGTAATATCATGTTACACTAGACTAGCCCCGAAAAAGCCAAAATCTAAGCCTTAACAAAATCATCAAGGGAGGGAGAATTTGGAAGTAGAATTCCACCAAGAGAGGAACTTGGAAAAATACTGAGCTTTCTACAGATCCACACCAATTTGGATCTCTGTGCAAGATGTCAACCAGAAAACAAACAACACGGCAAAACTCTTTGGAGACATCATCCCACGTATCACTCCAAAAGTTCAACATGTAATCTCAAAGTACTTGACATCTAGGTAAACAGGAAAATGTAACCTCAAGTTAAAACGTTTAACAGAGACTGGGCGTGGTGGCTCACACCTGTAACCCCAGCACCTGGGGAGGCGAGGCTGGCAGATAACTAGGTCAAGAGTTTGAGACCAGCCTGGCCAACATAGTGAAACCCTGTCTCTACTAAGAATACAAAAATTAGCCAGGCAATTAGCATGCCTGTAATCCCAGCTACTCAGGAGGCTGAGGCAGGAGAATCACTTGAACCTGGGAGGTGGAGGTCGCAGTGAGCCAAGAGTGCACTACTGCACTCCAGCCTAGGCAAAAGAGCAAGGCTCCATTTTGAAACAACAACAACAAAAAAACACAAAAAAACAGAGAGTAACCTAAGGTAGTTTAGATACTAGATTTCACAGATAATGACTTTAAAGCAGCTATTTCATACACACACACACACACACACACACAGCACTATGATTGATAGATAATAAAATAGGTATACACACATATGTCTATATTTAAAAAAATATGGTATTAATGAGTGAATAAATATGGAATCTTTTCTGAGAAATCAAAACTATAAAAGAAAATCAGACTAAAAATTCTAGAATGAATTAAAAATTATAACAACTGAAGTTGAGGGAAAAGCTTACTTGCTTTTCATAACAGAATATTAGATATGGCAAAAAAAACGGGGACCAGTGAACTCAAAAGCAGATCTACACAATTAAACAATTTTGATTACAGAGCCATTATAGCATGCTTTAAAATATTGTAAGACTGTCTGTCTCATATCTTCAATTGGTTAGTGTTTTTCTAGATAGTCTTACAAGTTTATTTTCCATGTGAATTTTAATATTTTGACTAGCTACAAAAAAAATGATGTTTATGGTAAGATATAATAAAGATTGTAAATTAACTTTAAGATATAGACACACACACACACATACACACACACACACACACACACACAAATTTCCCACAATGAATCACTGGAACAATATTTCCTGATTTCATGCATACTTAAAAATGTTTGTTTGTTTGTCTATAGCCTTGTTCATAGAGGGACAGCTTGAAAAAAAAATAAAATCCTTAGTTGACACTCTGGTTTTCTGTTTATTTCCTTCCCACCATCCCCTTCCACCTCTGCTTTCTCTTCCTCCTTCTTCTCCTCTGCTGCTTCTACACTGATTTATCCTTATCTTGATTTGTGTTTGAAGGCTGATTCATTTTTATCTTGCTTTGTATGCTGCTTTTGAGTAGAATGGTGCCAGTCTGATTTTTGGTCCTTGTAAATTATTTGCTTCTTTGTATGGAGGCTCTGAGGATTTTCTACTTCATCTTTAAAATCTAAAACGTGTACTAAAGCCCAGAGTTGATAACTGTGTGACCACATTCTCAGAAACTATGTGAGCCTTTTCAATATGTTATGTCATATCTTTAATTCCCTGAAAGCTTTTTTGGATTATGGTTTAAATATTAAGTTAGTTTCTTTTTCTATCTTCTTTAGGGTCTTCCTTTCATTTTGGTGCCTTCTTTATTTTTCATGTCATTGTCAGTCTATCTGCTGTTTCTCCTCTTTTCCTCTAAATTAATCTTATTAATTTCTTGTTTGTATTTCTTCATCCTTGAGCCCCATGTAAATTAGTTTTCATTCCCTATATCACTTTTCTGGGTTTTTCCTCTTGAGTTCATTAATGATATTTTATTTCTTTCACTTTTGTTGTTGTTTTGGATTTTTTTTTTCTGTTCTTAGTATTTGAATTTCAGAATCAAGGTGTTTTATTTTTTTCTGTAACTCAAATTGTGCTTGCTAGACTAGAAACTTTAATTATTTACAGCATTGATTCTTACCTGTAGAGAACTTCACATCAACTTCATCAAATACCCAGTCACCTTAGCATTGAGCAGCAGAAGCAGTAACCCCTATGCTGTGAATATTCTCTGATAACGTCTATCAGACCCATGAGGACGGAAGCCCTATGGGCACAACTTTTAGGACAAAGAGAATCTCCATTCTTGTCTGCTATGAACTAAGTTGCATTCTCCCAAAATTCATTTTTCAACCCTAACCCGCAAAGTGTCTATATTTGGACATAGGGCTTTTAGGAGGTTTTTAAGGTTAAATGCAATCATAAGAGTGGGATCTTAATTCAATAGGCTTAGCAGTCTCATAAGAAGAGAAAGAGTGGTCTCTCTCTGTCTCTCTCTGTCTCTGTCTCTCTCTCTCTCTTTCTCTGTGTGTCTCTGTGTATATTCATGTAAACATATAGCAAGCCAAGAAGAGAGCCCTCAGCAGGAACCAAATTGGACGGTACCTTGATCTTGGACTTTTCAGCCTCTGGATCTATGAGAAACAAGTTTCTGGTGTTTAAGCCACCTGGCCTACAGTATTTTGTTATGGCAGTCCAAGGTGACTAATGCAATGTCCTTGCTGAATCAAATTAAGCATCTTGGAATATCCTGATCCAGGTGTATAGTAGGTAACTCCTTTACATATAGTTCTGTCTCTCCCCTAGAGAATAATCCCCTAGATTATGAACTTTGTTTCATTTGCATCACTCACAGCATGTGCCTTTTATTAATTATTAAATTTCATATTCATAGTAACAAATCAAATGCAATTCAGAAGAGAATGAATAAAAACTTGATTCGTCTTTGCTATCCCCTTCCTCCATGCCACCCTCTTGAGATATTGAAAGAAACTGAACTCTTCCATTATTGAAAGGAGCTGAATCTGCAAATCAATTTTTTCACTTTCCCTTTTCTTATTTTAACTGTTTGGATTATTTCTCCCTTATTGAACATTTTTTTTACATTTAAAATCATTAGCTAGTGTTCTATGCACAACAATTGTATAAAATACTATCCTCAGCTCAGCACATCATTTAAAACATTTTACTTACATCATTTAAAACATTTTAAAACCATTTTTAATAGACTTTTAATATTAAAATGTTCCTGGGCTGAGAAATGTTCACTTATTCCGGCTCTTTTTTAACTCTTACGTCTGTTCTGCACTGTCATATATAACCAATAACTTCTCAATTTAATGACATCAGTTTTGATCCAGTTCTTGAAACTGAGTTTGTACATGGTTTTATAAAATGTCTACTGGCAAAAGTTTCCTTTACTTTAAACAAAAGTCAAAAATAAAATAAATGTGGGTCATAATATATTTTAGCATACAAGTTAAAATAGTAAACAAATATAGTTTTATTTGGAACTGGTTTTGTTAAATTCTTGATTGATATATACTTTAATTTTAAAATGTCATTTGAAACCATATGCTTTTGGATATTAGAAATAAAATATACTTTCAAAAGTCTCTTGTCTAGCCCTCTGCCTTAAAACTGATAAAATGTTTCCATCAAAGCAACTTAAATAAAGTAAATTGATTTGCTCTATCTAGCAACCATTTAAAAAGTCAGGATTTCTAACTTCACATACCACATGTTATAGCAGTGTCTCTTAATTGTAACTGTCTTTGGATACCAACAAATTCTATTCATTTTCAGTCTTAAAATCCAATATTTACAGAAAACCAACCCTTTACTAACAACAACTTATGCTTCCAACTAAACTATGTGTTAAAATGGTTACTGTCATGGAAGACTATTTATTAATTATTAATAAAAATAAGTTTATATTTTTCCAAAAAGGACTAATATTTATAAAATTTATTAGAATTTATAAAATTATGTATAATATACATGTATGTAGATATACCACTCACACATGCTGAACTTCAATGAATGTATGTGATGTATTGGAAAATCAATACAATCGATTGTATCAATTTAAACTGGTTAATTGATTACCTTATCTAAGTGTTCTTGACCTAAGATCACATAAATTAACACTATTTATCCTTAGTGAACTTGGTATCTTAGGGATACAATTAGTGACTCACATAGACTTTATATGTAGGTCATTAGTTCAAATCCAGTTTAGAATGTTGCTTCTTGAATTGAGTGATTTTGAAAGTTATTCAATGTTCTGTTACAAATTACAAATATGATCCTTTAATTTCATTTTAAGCTACATTTTCACAAAAATGTAGCTGCCTTTCTCAAATAAATAGTAAAACAGAAAATAAAAATGTAATCAATGCACTTATTCTATAGTAACAAAGGTTTGCAATTTTTTTCCTTTAAAAAAGATTCTCTGACAGGAAGGGCGCAGTGGCTCATGCCTGTAATCCCAGTGAAGGACTCTTCTCAGGTCCACAAGGGGCTAGGTTTCAAAGGCAGGAGTTTCCCAGCTCCACCCCTCCATCCGGGAATCAGAGAGGTTTCAAATGTAAAGTTCTTTGTCTAGGTTTCCTGTGCTTGGGCTAGGTAGAGAAATACAGGTGGGCTCCTTTGTCCAAAAAGCCTGCTGAAAGCTCTGGGAGGAGGGGGTTCTGTTTTGGATGAAGTAGCCAATCCGGTATCAGAGTTAAAGATCAATCACTCTAGAGGAAGTTTGAAAGTACTCCTCTCATTGGATGAGAACATGAATGAGGAGGGAGTAACTCAAGGGTTAAAATCCCACTCCTCCTTCCCTATATGATTCCTTCTCTGGATCCTCTCCCATGGCAGTATGGGAGCTGTGTTTCTCTCTCTCTCTCTGTCTAATAAATCACTCCCCAAAAAACTCTTTGGGTCCATGATATTTATTTGAATGGCAAACTCACTGCACATGTGGGGCCCCTTTCCCCATTCTTCAGGGTAAGAGAGGCCAAGAACCTTGGATCATGAAACTGGGAGCGTCTTTGGGATGCCCCTACACCACCCCCCATTACATCTTTTTAGCAAGCCAGCCAGGAATACATTGGACTTTAGAGCGTGAGTGATATCGGACCCCTTTCCTTTGCTAATCTGTCCTTTTGCTTCTTTTAAATGTGTTAAGGAGGTAAAGACCGTGTGCAGTGGTGGAGGAAAGGCCGAGCAGGCATTGCCTGCAGAAAGCACCAGGCTGCCCAACCTGCATGGGGCCTCTCACAGCTGGCAGCTGGGCCTGGGCAGCTGGAGCAGTAGCTGCCTATGCAAGCCACGCCCAGCCTTTCAAAAGTGCATTTGCCAGTCTAAAGACACGGTGTCAGCGTTTCTGGGAACGGACTCTCAAACCCTGGCTCTCCGAAACTGGAAGCGTTGGTCAGTCTTGAACCAGCTTCCTTTTCTTACTGTTCTTTCTTTCTCTGGGCCAAGCCAAGGGCTGGCAAGAGGAAAGGCAGTCCCGAACTCCCGGTTCAGTTCAGTTGAGGTCAGGGCCACCCTTAAACCTCCAAAGAAAAAGCTGCCTATGCGAGCCACACTCTGTCTTTCAGACCCCAACCTCCTGGGTCCAGATTTCTCTGAGGCAAACTTCTTCCTGGCTCTTTCCTCTAAGATATTTCCTACACATGAGGCGATTACCCTTTTTGCTAGGACTTAGAGGCTCTTGGGGTGGCAGTCCAGGGACCCTTACCCATGGTATCCTCAGGCTTATGCTTATGAGGACCTTCTACAATACACAGGGCCAGTTCCCCTAGTCCACAGTGTTAGGTTATGTCCTAACAGAGCCAGAGTCTATCAGTGGTACTAGAGGCTATAAGACATTTTGTTTTTTGTCACCTGCAATTTTCCAATCCAACTGAGTGGTGCCAGAATCTAATGATGTACAATTTGTCTTGCCTAAGATTGGCTCTCTGTACGGCAGAACTTCTCCATCTAGAATATCATAGTCAGACTGGGTCTGAGGCTCAGATAGTTAATTATAGGCCCCGCAACCCTAGGGCATGTTCCTATGACAGAAAGTGGGGTGGGGTAGAAGGCCCTGGTCCCGAGAGCACTGTCCCGGCCTCAGCCATGTGACCAGCCATTACCTTATTTAAGATTGTTGTGCTTAGAGGTCCCTCTCAAGGAGTTTATCCTCCTAGGGCAGTTTTATGGTCAGGTCTATGTTAACTAAACTCTTGCTGGGGAATATTGGTAACCATCACCCAAGCCTCACTGGCCTAGTTCTTTAAGGATGTGCCAGTACAGGGCCACTAAGCTTAGCAGACTCATGTCCTTAAGGTGGCCATAAGGACATTTAGACAGCAAGGGTGTGCCCATGACGCCGGTGAGGGTGATTAAACCTGGCACATGGGGGAGGCCGGAAGATGATCATGCATCTAGGGCACAAGGAAACTACAAGGTATTATAATTGGCGGATGCCCCAGGGCTAGCAGTTGCAAGGAATAACCAGGTATGTGGGCATTCCTGTGTTTAATTTCAGATGGGTGCTACTCTTCCCAAGCCAAAATCACCCTTAAAGTGTATCCTGGATAACTGGGACCAATTTGACCCACAAACTTTGAAGAAGAAGTGGCTCATTTTTAACTGCCAAACAGCGTGGCCGTGATTCCCTCTGCTGAGTGGAGAAACCTGGCCTCCTAAGGGAAGTATATATTATAACACCCTTCTACAATTATAACTGTTCTGTAAGAGGGAAGGTAAATGGATTGAGGTCCCCTATGTGCAAGTTTTCTTTTCTCTAAAAGGTAATCCTCAGCTATGTAGGGCCTGTAACCTATACCCTACCGGCCCCTCCTCAGGACTACCCCTACATTTAGGAATCCCTGTGGCTCCTCCCTCCACCAATGCTGATCAGGTCTCCTCAGCTCCTATAACCTAAGAGGAGTCAGGGAAAGCCAAAGCAGCCAAGGCACCTCAGGCTACTAGGGTGCCCCAGCTCTGCCCCCTACAGGCAGTAGGAAGAAAATTTGGCCCAACCAAGGTACATAGCCACTTTTCACTTTCTTAAAGCAAATTAAGGTGGACTTAGGAAAATTTTCAGATGACTCAGACAAGTACATACATGTTCTGCAGAGCCTGGGTAAGTCTTTTGAAATAAATTGGAAAGATACCATGTTATTGCTTAGTCAGTCCCTAACCAGCAATAAGAGAGAGGCTGATCTAGCAGTGGCTCAAAAGTTTGGGGACACCTGGTACCTTAGTCAAGTCCATGACCAAATGATGCCAGAGGAGAAGGTTAGATTTCCTACAGGTAGACAAGCTCCCTAGCACAGACCCTTGCTGGGATCCTGACTCAGAACAGGGGACCGGAGTCATAGGCACCAATTGAACTGCATACTTGAGGGATTAAGGCAAACTAGGAAAACACCCATGAACTATGCAATGTTATCCACCGTAACTCAGGGAAAGGAAGAAAACCCAACAGCCTTCCTTGAGTAGTTACAGGAGGCCTTAAGAAAGTATAATCCCCTGTAACCAGACTCCATCAAAGGCCAGCTAACACTAAAAAAAAAATTATTACACAATCATCAGCAGATATTAGAAGGAAGCTCCAGAAGCTGGCCCTGGGGCCAGAACAGAGTCTAGAATCATTACTAAACCTAACAACCTCAGTATTCTATACTAGAGACCAAGAGGAGCAGGCTGAAAGGAACAGGAGGGACCAGAGAAAAGCCGCAGCCCTAGTCATGGCCTTTAGGCAAGCAGATCCAAGAGAGAAACGCTTGGGTTAGCTGCCAATCTGGCAGAGCTTGCTACCACTGTGACCTACCAGGACACTTTAAGAGAGATTGTCCCCAGAGGAATGGACGACCTCCTCATCCTTGCCCACTGTGCCAAGGGGATCACCGGAAGCCACAGTGTCCCAGGAGATGAAGGTTCCCAGGGTCTGACGTGGCTAACCAGATGACCCAACAGCAGGATGGAGGGTGCCCAGGGCAAGAGCCAGCACAAGCCATCACCCTCACTGAGCCCCGGGTAAAGCTAATCATAGAGAGCCTGGAGGTCGATCTTCTCCTGGTCACTGACGCGGCCTTCTCAGTTTTACTTTCCTGTCCTAGACGGTTGTATTCCAAGTCTGTAACTGTCCGAGGAGCCCTAGGACAAGCAGTCTCCTGATATTTCTCCCAGCCTCTAAGCTGTAACTGGGAAGATATACTCTTCTCCCATGTCTTCCCCATCATGCCAGAAAGTCCCACTCCCTTACTAGGGCGGGGCCTGTTAGCCAGAACAGGAGCCATTATCTATATGAACATTGTCAGGGGGGAAATCCCTCTCTGCTGCCCATTATTTAAAGAAGGGATTAATCCTGATACTTGGGAAATGGAGGGACAATTTGGGCAGGCAAAAAATGTATGCCCAATTCAAATAAGACCAAAGGATCCCACTTCTTTTCCTTACCAAAGACAGTACCCCTAAGACCAGAAGCCAAAAAGGGGCTACAGGATATTGTAAGGAACTTAAAAGCTCAGGGTCTAGTAAAGTCCTGTAACAGCTCTTGTAATACCCCAATTTTCAAAGTACAAAAACCTAATGGACAATGGAGGCTAGTTCAAGATCTCAGGCTTACTAATGAAGCTGTGATCCCTTAATACCCAGCTGTAACCAACCCATACACCTTGCTCTCTCAAATACCAGGAGATGCACCATGGTGTATAGTCCTAGACTTAAGGATGCTTTTTTCTTTGTTCCATTACATTCTGACTCCCAGTTTCTGTTCACCTTTGAAGACCCTTTGGTCCAGAATTCTCAGCTCACCTGGACAGTGTTACCCCAGGGCTTTTGAGATAGCCCCCACCTATTTGGCCAGGCTCTAGCTCAGGACCTTAGTCATTTTTCATGTCCAGGTGCCCTGGTTCTTCAACATACAGATGACTTACTTTTAACTGCTAACCCAGAAACCCAGTGTGAGCAGGCCACACAGGACATCCTAAACTTTCTAGCCACGTGGATTTAAGGTTTCCAAACCAAAGGCCCAACTTTGTAGACAAGAGGTAAAATACCTAGGACTTGTCTTGTCTAAGGGCACTTGGGCCCTTGATGGAGAACGTCTCCAACCCATATTGGCCTTCCCCTGTCCAAAAACCTTAAGACAGTTACAGAGATTCTTAGGAATAACTGGTTTTTGCCAATTGTGGATTCCAAGATATGATGAAATAGCCAAAGCCCTATACACGCTGATTAAGGAAACCCAGAAGGCTAACACCCACCTAATACAATGGGACCCTGTAGCTGAGGCAGCCTTTCAGACCCTGAAGCAGGCACTACTGCAGGCTCCAGCTCTCAGCCTTCCTACAGGGAACGACTTCTCCCTATATGTTACAAAAATCTCAGGAGTGGCACTGGGGGTTCTCATCCATACTCGGGGGACCACGCCACAGCCGGTGGCATACCTAAGTAGGGAGACTGATGCAGTAGCAAAAGGCTGGCCACACTGCTTGTGGTTCATAGCCATGGTGGCTATACTGGTCTCAGAAGCTGTTAAAATAGTACAAGGAAAGATGTAACTGTATGGACTTCACATGATGTAGCTGGAATTCTGGCCTCTGAAGGAGGCTTATGATTATCCAACAACCACCTACTCAAATATCAGGCCTTAA